>JASWJB010000025.1:0-254333 GCA_032433595.1 Conoideocrella luteorostrata
ATCCAGATCAAGTTTTACGGCCGTATATTCTCAGCCACACTCCGCCATTCTTCTCACGGTGGAGGATCGCCATTGACAAATGCCTGCAACCGCGGAAAGAAGAACAGAGGAGTGGGCACCGGCTCATGCAACAGACTTTACCTGAAGAGGTGTGATCATGATCATTGGATATTGTACCGCTCAAAGGGGCCATGACTGCTGATGAATCACGAGGACGAAGTGTACCGTAGGGAAGTATATCTTGGAACCTAGCAGCGTTAGAATGGATTCGTTCGATATACCAATTTACGGCAAGAAAATTGCTGAACAGACAAGTTTTATAGGAGTGTGTAGTAAAGCGTGGTTGACGGCAATCAGCTAGATTTCGAGTGGAAACAAGTTTTACTTTGGGCAAGAGTCAAGGTTTACGTCGACGGAGAGGGGGAATTCGTGAGGGGTTTTTATATCACTTCTCGCAGCGGGGTAGTAACGATAATAACAGTTGCTCCCATGTGTGACTAGTGTGTGACGGAGCACTGCACTCCGTCCACTCCATTCACAGAGCAAAATTCGGTTAACATGATTTGATGTTGTCCCCATTCTTTGCGGGGCTCGCCACCAGTATCCGGCCCTTGCGGTGAGGTTGTCACGTAGATTTGACGCAATAGATTATTTGGCTTTCTTTCAATTGGATGGCAGATTGTTTTGCTGTCTGGATTTGTTGGGAACTTGATGCCGAGTTTCGCTTGCAACAGGTCCCGGGATCGTACAGTAGGGTAGCACGCAGCCATGGAGCTTGAGAGGGGGTTTGTCGTCGTTGGCGAATCAAAATGGTCGTTTGCAGTGAGTTGGTGGCGTGTATTGTGGGTCTGATTCGAGGTGGCGGGGGGCTTACTCCGTACAGTGGTCCTCTCTCCATCTTCACTTGGAGATATGCCAAGTATGACGGTACTTCTACGTTTGCAAAATCGGACTCGATTTGCAAAGGCTCCCAAAGGGTGGCTGACCAGTACCATTTCCTTGGAGGTACATTTTAATATGCAGAAGTCTCTGTACTCCGTATATAAGGAACATATGCGAAGTGCGCGGGGTGGCGAACTGGACTGAAGTTCATCGTAGTGCTCGCCATATAGATGCATGTGTTACCACTCTGTCCATACAACCAGCATTCAGTCGTATGAATCCAGCGTAATGTTAGGCGCGTACATTGCATGAACTAATCGTAGAATAGGGCAATACGTCACATTTGAGTGTAACTAGCAGTCTTGAAATGAGTTTCTTGTGGGAACTCGTCTCGCCTTGGCTTGCTCGATGCATTGTGCCCCTCATGTGTCTATAATAACTACGTGACGTAGTTATGCAGTAACAATGGCAAGACATGAAAATAAACGAAAAGTGAGGCCACATCCTACGTCTCAGCAACCTCTTGGACCGTCTTCACAAATCTCTCAGGATCATGCCCAAACCGGCCCAAGAACAGGCCGTCTAAGCCCGTCTTCAAGCGTTCATACAAGCCCGGTCCGGCGCTTCCACCATAAACAATCCTCGTAACTCCCTCTCTTGCCTTCACACAGTCGAGCTGCCGAATACCGGCGACCACCTCCAGCACATGCTCCTCGCCAGCAGGCTCACTCGCGCCAATCGCCCAGACGGGCTCATACGCCAGTGCGACTTCCGCCGTCGACGGCACTTCGGCTATGACAGCCTCAACCTGAACCCGGCACTCATCCACCGCGGCGCCGATGTCCCCCTTTGTCTGCTCCCCGACACATACTAGAGGGACCATGCCGTTCCTGCTCACCGCGGCAGCCTTCTTCGCCACCGTCGCGTCCGTCTCACCAAAGAGCCGCCTGCGCTCCGCGTGACCGACCTCGACAATCTTGACGCCGGCTTGGCTCAAGACCGCGGGGCTTACTTCACCAGTGAAGGCACCGCTGTCCTCCCAATGGCAGTCCTGGGCGCCGATCCAGATGGGTACTTGTGCTTGCGAGGACTGTATGTGTTGGGCGGTCTCGCGGAGCGTCACGAAATCGGGGATGATGAATATGTCAACGTGTGAGAGCGACGAGGCGGTGCATTTGGCGAGATGCTCGAGGATTCCGGAAGTGACCTCGCGGTTGCGCGTTAATGAGAAGTACATTTTTGTTGACAGGCCGATCAGCCGGCGGTTTCTTGGTTCTGCCATGGTGACAGTGTATTTCTCTGTTTTGATGCAGTTGGCGATACAGCCTGTATGAAGGATGAACAACAATGATTACGAAGTGAGTTCTTAGGTCGGCCAAGACTGTTCGTATGTGTGTGCTTTCCTTCGCGAAACAACACAAACGCAATACTTCGTAAATGAGATGAACTATGCAAGTTCTGCTGTCCACGAGACTAATTAGAGGCCCGGCGACGGGCTCAGTTGCGGGCCACAAGAGGTCCGGGGCCGGGGGAACCGGGGGGGGAGACACTGTGCTCTTTTCCACTTTGGGAAAACCGGCTGCCGGGAGGTCCCCAGCCAGTTCTTTTGTTTGACAGCCTAAATCTGGAACGGCCTCTGGAGTACGGAGGACCTAGGCAGTGCTGTCGCTTAGCGGCATGTAGGAACGAGATTCGACAGTCTTCCTGGACAAATATGGAGAAGTGCGCTGGTGGATTGGCGGACATCACTCCGAAGAGCGAGTTGGCGAAAGGAATGAAACATTACGCTGCGTCAAAAAGCAAATAGGGGATTCATCGAGGATTCAGGCTGAATAGTGAAGTTTGGCATTGTGATTATTGCTGTTGTAGACACGCGTTGTTCGCGTCGAAAGCTACCTCGCCCAATCCACACGATATCTCTTATTTTTACGTTTGCTTCATTTCTTTCAAGTCAATTGTCAACTGCGTAATCCAAATTACCAATCAAGCCTCCAAATTGCTAATCTCATCAACCTTCTTCGCACTCGCGCTGTTAACATCGAACTCATAGCCCAGCCACTCCTTGGCCAGTCTCCTGGCCAGCTCCAGCCCGACGACTCGCTCGCCCATACACAACACCTGGGCGTTGTTGCTCAGCACGCTGCGCTCAACACTGAAGCTGTCGTGGGCAGTGACGGCCCGGATCCCCTTGATCTTGTTGGCGGCAATGGCGACGCCAAGACCGGTTCCGCAGATGAGCAGAGCTCGGTCGGCTTTGCCTTCTGCAACGAGGCGAGCGGCCGCGGCAGCTCGTAGCGGGTAGGCGGTCTTGTCAGAGGACTCCTTGGATCCCACGTCGATGACTTCGGCCACGCGGCTGTCGGATTCGAAGTCTCGCTTGATGGCATCCTTATATGACACTCCGGCCTCCTGTTGTGGTTGTGATTGCAATTAGCACATTGCGGCGACCGCCTGGCATTGAGGTGTTGTGCGAGACGGGGACTTACATCACAGCCCATGGCGATTCTCCAAGTTGGTGACATTGTGACTGATGTGATGGACGCGGATTGTTGACGATTCACTGCAATAAACGTGTTCGAGGGGGGGGACTAGAAGAAAAGCGAACGAGGAGATGATTTTTGCAAAATGAAGGACAGTCACGGTGTCAAAGAAAGCTCAAATTGTAGGAAAAGAAATCCGAGTCTCCAACTCCAGGAAGCCGCCACCCAAAACCGCACCGATCCGGCATCGCACTCTCTTCTCATCGATTCCCTGTACTCCGTAGAGGCAGGTGAATGGAACCTCCGAACAGAGCCCCCTCAGCTAGCCTAGCTCCGTCAAAATTTAGCATTCTGACATGGCAGCATGGGCCAGACAGCTGTATCCTCTGTGCCTCCCAACCCCCCTAGGTGGACTCTCGCCCGTCAACAGCCTGTGTTGCCGTACACACAACTACAACGTGGGGTGCGCAAGGCGGATTCCCAATCTAGGAAATCCGATCGCTCCAGGTCTGGAGGGGCCAGACGGAACTTTGATGTCATGAGGAGCCAGCAATTGAGGGGCAAAATATGCGGGGACCTTGTAGAGACATATCGCCGAATCTAGATTGTTTGCGGGAGCTATGCACCATACGGGCTGAAAACATGATAGGTATTGACCCTGTGCAGGACTGTAGCTGTATGTAAAGCAGGATAGTGGGATTCGGCGTGAAAGCCGTCCTGGGCAGTGCCACCATGCGAGGTCGTCGGAGTCGCTCTGTCCAATACCCCAAGCAGCCAAGCTACCAGGTGCGGGAGAGCTCTGCTGGATCCCAATTCCTATTTTTGCTTGGCCTTCTCCCTTGAAATTTCACAGTTCCGGCTCTTTTCACTTCGCCTTGGGTGCTTTCGCATCAACCACTTCTCCCGTCGAAAGCAGTGACAATGTCGAAACGCCATCTTTTCAACTCGCCTGACGGCCTGGTCAACAAGGCTCTCAGAGGAATCATTACCTACAATCCCAGCCTGAGCTTGGATGAAGCCAACCGAGTCGTCTACGACACCACCTACGACAAGAACAAAGTCAGCATCATCAGCGGCGGCGGGTCAGGCCACGAGCCAGCATGGACTGGCTACGTCGGCAGCAACATGCTCACGGCGTCCGTTCAGGGAGACATCTTTGCCAGTCCCAGCACCAAGCAGATTCTCGCCGGGGTTGAATCTGTGCCCAGTGACAAGGGTACGATCCTGGTCATTACCAACTACACGGGCGACTGCCTGCACTTTGGCCTGGCAAATGAAAAGGCCAATGCTCGCGGACATAACTGCCGCATGATTATTTGCGGCGATGACGTCTCCGTAGGCAAAAAGGGCAGCATGGTCGGCCGACGCGGTCTGGCTGGCCAGATTGGTGTTCTCAAAGTCATGGGCGGTGCTGCCGGCGCCGGCGGATCTCTCGACGACGTCTACGACCTAGGCGTTGCCTTTTCTCAGCAGATAGTTTCAATTGCTGCGACCTTGGACCACTGCCATGTGCCAGGCCGGACGGAGCACGGTATGCTGAATGATGATGAGGTCGAACTCGGAACAGGCCCTCACAACGAGCCGGGCTACAAGAAGCTGTCTCCGGCACCGTCTCCCCCGGAGCTGATCAAGCAGGTCTTGACGCACTGCCTGGACGAGAACGACCCTCTGCGCGGCTACGTGAAGTTCGCTCCTGGCGATGAAACCATTCTGCTCGTCAGCAATTTTGGCGGTATGTCGCATCTTGAGATGGGCGCCCTGGTCGACGAACTGCTCCAGCAGCTCGACCAGGACTGGAAGATCCAGCCCGTCCGCGTTTGCGCTGGCTTCCTCGAAACCTCCCTCAATGCTCCTGCCTTCTCCGTCTCCGTCATCAACATCACCGCTGCCGCAAGGAACTGCAAGTACTCCGTCGAGGACATCAAGGCTTTCTTCGACGTCAAAACCGACACCTTCTGGGAGTCCATGGCAGGTTCCCAGACGAAGCGACGCAGCCGCAAGGACCAGCTTGTTCAGGCTCCCAAGGATGAGCCCAAGACTGTCGATGACAAGCGTGACTTGAAGATAGACCCTACCGTCCTCGAGGCCATGCTTCGTAACGCATGCACACAGCTCGTGGAGGCCGAGCCCGACTTGACCAAGTGGGACACAGTTATGGGAGATGGTGATTGCGGCGAAACCCTCAAGACCGGAGCAACCAGCCTCCTTGCTGCGCTTGATCAGGGCCTTACCAAGTCCGGCTCAGTTGTCAAGGTCCTGTTGGAACTTGAAGAGATTGTCGAAAGCAAGATGGGCGGCACCCTCGGTGGCATCCTGGGCATTTTCTTCGTGTCCCTGCGAAACGCTGTCGAATCCAACATCGCCATTGCCGGCAACGAGGGTCCTGTTGCTCTCTGGGCAAAGGCACTTTCCACAGCCCTCGCTAGTCTTCGAAGATACACGCCTGCGAAGATTGGAGATCGCACTGTCATGGATACCTTGATCCCGTTCGCCGATGTCTTGAGCAGGTCCGGCTTCAACGAAGGTGTTCAGGCTGCCGTAGACGGAGCCGAAGCTACCAAGACGATGACGCCTAAGCTGGGCAGAGCAACCTATGTTGGTGCGGGATCGGATTCTAAAGAACTGCCTCCTGATCCAGGTGCTTGGGGAGCAATGGTTGCTATTCGAGGACTGCAGAGCGCATGGAAATAAAATAAAATACAATTGCATGCGGGTGACAGGGATAGTGTAGGAAAATAGCGTTTAATGTATATTTCTTATTTAATCACATCTCAACATAGCACAACCTTGAGGACACAGCCCTATAGGATTCATCAACGTTTGGTGTTGGTGGAGTTAGAGTTCACGAAAAACCTCTCCGCTCTGTGCGAGGCTTCAAGCGGGGTTTGAAAGCCCTTCCCGCATTGTGCCAACCCCCTATTGCAGCCTCACTTTTGTTATCTTCAATCCTACCCTCTGTTACGGTTAATCCCTCACCTGAACCTTTTGTCCTACATCGACCGGTCCAAGACCACCATGCCCGCACCTCGCCCGTCTGATCAGGCCTTGTCTGCCTTTCGCGTCCAGCACGACCTGGTTCCGCTCGACGGGGGCAGGTCTCTATGTTATCTCGCCGGTGACGTTGTCCTGAAACCATCCGACGAGGACGAAGAGTCACAATGGATTGCAGCCATGGTGGATAGGTACTTCCAAGGAGAGCCTGCCTCAGAGTACACGCTTGCCAGACCCATACCCACCGTCCAAGACGCTGAGTCATTTGTATTCGACGGCTGGACGGCATCATCTCTTCTCCCGGGACGAGATGGAGCCCGAGGCCACTTCAAGGAAAGCCTGCGTGTCAGTCAGGCTTTTCACAGGGACTTGCAAAAGCTGGCCCCAATCAAGCCCGCGTTCTTGGACAAACGAACGAACCGCTGGTCCGAGGCCGATCGAGTCACCTGGGGCGAGAAGCAACTATCAGATGTTGCCAAGATCAATGATGAAATATCGGCATTCTATGCTGAGCCTCTGTGCGAGCTCAAAGCCATGATGGGGCCTCTGCCCGCACATGTCTCGTCCCAGCTGATCCACGCGGATATGGCCGGGAACATCCTCTGGGTTGACGACGGCAAGACGCCGCCGGGCATTATCGACTTGTCTTTCCATTGGCGACCGTTTGCCTACCCAGAGGCCATAATAGTGGCGGACGGAATGGCCTGGCACGGCCAGGGTCGCGAGCTGATAGAGTTCTACGGAACAGACGAGGTCAAGCTCCAGCTGCTGGTTCGAGCATTGTATTGGCGGTGTTTGACGCTCACTATCGATCCGATTATAGAATGGGTTCGACAACACGCTCCTAGGTCGGATTACCATGGCGCGGCTAGGTTGCTGAGAGAGATTCTCAATGAAAGACAAAATGGTTAAATAAATAGCTAGTTGGACCTAAGCGAGGGCATTCAACTTCAGGGTAGTTAACAACGTGCAGATCATCGAACGATTGTCCCAAACCGCCCTGATCGAGACACTCCCGTGACATTCTCCAGCATCAAATGTATCTGAGAACCTAAGCATCATTCCCATCCCACCATTTGAGGACCCTCAGCGCTCGTAGTGTAATCCAAGGAGATGGCTTTCCCACACCGTCATCAACCCGAAACCAGCTTCGGCCTTTCACTTCCCATTCGGCCACCCAAGTCCCATCGTCATCGCGTCTCTTCGATCGAACATGCTCAATAGCCTCTTTCAATCGCGCATCAGGCTTCTCCCCAGTTACCTTGGACGCGTCACGGAAATAATCCAGAGCGCGAAGTATGTCGTAGCGCCACCGGGGTGGATAGAGCAGGCGAAGAAAGTCCTTGTCCGCCGGTTCGCCCGTCGAAAGCCGTTTGAACAAGTGCCTCTTGAGAAGGTATTCCTCGGCGGACTTGCGTGCTGCCTTGGTTTCCGGTGTTCCGCCGGTTGCTTTCTCGTACTCGAGAAACCCTTCGAGAACGTTGATGGTCGTGGCGAACGAGGAGCGAACAGAGCCGTTGGCTCGCTCGCAGTTCCACGCCCCGTCTTCGAGGCGCTCGTTTAGAAGACGCTGCACGATACCAGATACGTCGATGCCGAAGTAGACGCCGTTGGCGATGGTTTGTCCATTGATGCATTCTTCAACCTCGCCCTCCCAGAACGGCTGATTGCCCTCATCCCACTTGGCGTTCGCCCCGATCAGTTCCACGGATCTCTTTGCTCTCTCGGACGACGGATCGAGACCAAATGCTCGGAGCTGGCAGAGGGAAGGGTAGGTGGCTGTCCATGGCTGGGCTGTTTGCCATTCTTCTTTCGTGGTGTCGGGTGGGACGAAGCATCCTGCAGCCCATCGTCCATCTTCGTCCTGGTGAGAGAGAAGCTCCTTGCCCCATCCTTCGTGCTCGACCTTGCGCTGCTCAGCGCGCCATTCATCCTCTGGCGCATCGAGAAGGTCGCGCATCACCTGCCAGCGGATAGAGGCATCTGACTTGAGAAGCCAGTCAATTGCAGACTTGTCGTCGGAGGAAGACATATTGAAGTAGGTTTTGTCAAATTTTGTTATAAGAGTTTTTGTTTTATTTTTATTTTTATTTCTGGTCATTGCCGGTAAAAAGGCTTTTGCAATCAGCATGGGCAAGTTTGGTGGCTTTATCGACTCATAAAAGCTGTTGCTGAGGACCAGCTGGAGCCCCGGTTCGTTTCATCGTGAACGCCATGTCAGCCACCGTGAAGATTTGCGTGAAATCGTGGGGTAGCTCTTCACGATACGGGAAGTACGAACACGGGCAAATTGCTACGAACCTAATGGCGAGGCTGAAAACTGAACCCATCGGGCCTCGCTGTCCAAGCTATTGATGAGGTCATGTAGAGACGAGTTGACTACGGTATGAATTGAACCATCGCATCGCACAAGACGGTCAATCCTACCTACCACTACCAGTCCTAGGCTCAGCAAAGTATACTGAACCCTACGCACCAGAATAGCCGCGTCGGGTGTCATCCGGCTTCTTCGTTGTTCCACAGCTAACGGCTTTCATCTTAAAAGTCTCAATCGTAGAAAGTCTGTTCCGCATGATGAGGATCTGATCCTGTGTCTCTGATCATTCGCGAGACAGTATCTCTTGTGCTGTTCCTCCTCTGCTCGTCGTGTCATACAGTCTGCAACCGAAGCCACGGTCCATTTCGCTGGCAGGCAGCAATTACTGGGTATGAGACAGATCTCAAACCCACAGCCAGCTGGACCTTCTGGAAGGCCCATCTGTACGAGGGTTGGCCGCCCCCCGTTGTTGCTAAAGACACCATTGCGAGAGGCGAGATCATCCGTGGGCTTCTGTTCACAGGGCTCTGGGGAGTTCTGTAGCTACATATCAAGGCAAGTAAGGCCCTCCGTGGTACAGTGGCCAAGGAGAGACAGAAAGCGGAAGATTTTAGCAGAGTGGTGCCAACACAGCAGCACGCCATGCAGCTGGTCTTAGTCAATCTTCCATCTTCCGTCTTCCCCCTCCAAAGCATATGCAACAGCCCTTTTGTTTTATTTCATACATATGTATATACGTGTACCGGCATCGCGGTCCGCCCCGCCCAGTGTCTTGCACACACTCCGACTTTTGGTGGACGAAAAAGTTCGGATGGCAGGAGGAGATCTTGCACCGCTCCTTTTCTCCCCTCCCCTCCCCACCCGCCTCTGTATCCTTTCTTTGGTTTGTCTGAGACATTAGTTACGCATCCCATCAAATCAGAAAGAAGTGACAGCGACAGATGATTTCCCCTAACTTTGGCGTGATGGAGATGGTGCTGTCTTGGATACCTTGCAAAAGGGATCCGAGCGCATAACTAAGGTTCTTACTTGTACGGAGTACTGCTGTATGGGTGGGGTGAAGCTGGCGGACAGAAAAGAACAGGCGCAGGGTCCCGAGCCAACTTCAAGGCTATCAGGAGCCCCAGTGACATCCATTGGCAACCCCAGGCAGGTGGTACTCATGCGCATACCAAGGCTAGATAACGGAGTAACTAGAGACAAGGACAAATTGACATCCAGGGCGGTTTGGTGACGTCCTGGGTTGAAAGCTGGCTGGTGTCATCCCTTGCGCGCTGGATGGTGACGGCGGGCGGGCACTAATCACGACCAGGACCATTCAGACGGAACTGGACTCGTATCTGGATGGAGTACGAAGCACGGAGTACATCAAGCTACATCTGCAGTGCAGCTGGCTAGTCTTGCATTTTATGTACGTGATTTCCAATGTTAATTTTTTTTTGGCTGTAGTTGTCCGGCCCAACCTGCCCACTGCCACCCAACCCTCCCCCGCCGATATACCTCCAGACGCCTCAACTGAAAATCTGGATCGACCTTGCAGCAGTGAGATGAGGATGCTCAAGGGGGAGCCGCACTGCTGGAAATGATGAAGAATGTGCCACCCCGGTTAGGCTACCGAGAAACAGCGTCGTGTGCCCATCCGTCCATGTTCCGTGACCAGGTTGGGCCAGGTTGTGCAGGCAAGCTGTCGGGTCAGCGCACGGGATCGATCTGCACCGACATCAACGGTAGAGGGACAATACGACCAGCGGGACGGTGGTAGTGTAGCAGCGTTGGTTGGTTATACCGTACACCAACACTCCGTACCGTACCGTACGAACGTCAACTCCCCCAGCGCTCTGCATGTGCCATAAATCGGAAAAAGAGCCCGGTGGTCATGGGAAATGAGCCTAATGCAGCATCCCCCCTTTGCGCTTTGTGATCTGCATCTCCACCTTTCATCACAGATCAGTCAACAATGACAAGACAAGCAAGCGCACAAGGGCAAAATGACAAATACCTCAACTGGTCCAACCACCCAATCGATACAGTACAGCACCGGTAACATGGACGGGCCTCCCGAGGCTCATCGGAGTCCAGGCCAACATATACATACGACCCAGCAGGACTGATACTTTGATCATGTGCGTGTGGGTGGGTGGGTGATCACTGATGACAGCCCTAGCCAATGCAAACCAAAGCCAGACGAGCGGGACACAAGGTGCCTCCTTGTTGTAGATGAAGGGGCTTGTCTCCCGGGAAAGTAGTGGTGATGTAGCATTGTGACAAGTGTTTAGTGTATTATGCCAATCCTCGTCGAGAATCTGCAGCACTGCACTGCATTAGGGAGGAGAACGAAAGGAAAAAGAAAAGTATGAAAGGAAAAAAGAAAGCATACCTTTTTACGTCGGCCGAGACATAACGCCAGAGTCGAGGCAAAAAGAGTCACCTCACTAACTAACTGCTGCGCCATTTTGTCTAAGCCAAGGTGTGCCAACACAACGAACCCAAAATTGACTCGCCAGCAGGGATAGGTCACAAAATGTGCATTTTGGCGCGTGAATGGTGCCCGTTGTCTGGCTGTTCTGGCATCTCACACTTTTCTACTTTCAGGTGACGGACCACAGATAGTCAGATCTGTCACGCTAATAACTACTCCGTACTTCGTAAGTACATAGCTAGTTGTGACCTCTGGTGGATGGTATGCATCCCAAAAAGGTACTTGGTACGACTGCAAGAATCACCGCAATCCAATAGAGTATGCCAAGTGCTCCGTACCGTGTTGTACGATGATAAGAGCATGGGTAGCACATGGAAGCATTTTTAGATTACTCTTCTTTGTTCCACCGCAAATGCAAGAAGCTCAGACCAGGTAACGTTGGGGCGCGTGTGGTGTGTTTACAAGAACGCTCCTGAGAGACTGCATGGAACATGGCTGGCTGAGCGAGGGGGCTGTTTTGTCCAGATCCAGCAGCGACTTGACTTGGCGCATATGATATCTCAATCCCTCCTCCGTATACTCGGTAGACGCAAGGCAATCGGGGGGTTTGGAAACAATACCAATAACGACTCGCCGCTGGAGCAGGAGAGAACCGAGACCGTCCGCTGGTACTTTGGGTTCACGATGGAGCACAGTACGCAGACGCGCCATTATGATTCCGCCGTTGCAACACCACAGGAGTCGATGCAACACGCCTCACATATTCTGATCCAAGGATATCCCCGGTGCTCTGGTTACCTTGAACCCTTTACGGGGCATTGTGACGCTATCTTGTTCACGATCGAATGGAAACCCACCACATCGGCGTTGCAGTAACAGCGGAAGCAACAACTTGTGATACTATTACCGCTTAAGCGCCTTCCAGCTTTCGTACTCGCTTTCGGAGGCCCGCAGTGGCCAGTACACCGAAGTATTTCTCAGTCGCCCGGTACCGGTTACTCCAACCGATCGCATTCTGATTGCCACATATGCTCCATTCGGACATCAATGGGGCCGAATTAGTCAAGGTGTAACTATTCCGGACTCCGCATAAATCAGCGCAATGGACAGGAGAAGAATGAGGGAGGGAGTACTCCGTAGAACAGAATAAGATGAAAGCATACTGTGACACAATTGACGCGGATTTCTGTATCAACAGTATTGTACAGAACAGCCAGGCTTGCAGAGGGCTACCCTAGACGGGCTGTATGTTTACTTAGCACTCGAAGATTCGACCTCAAGAACCCAAAGTTCGGTATAGTTTCTTCTTCTACCCTCATTGGGATTCCACCGTAGTTATCCGGCAATGTACTCCATGGCCTCGTAGTTACTGTGTACAATAGAGAAGCATAACTCCCTTGTTCGTTCTCTCATCGGAGTACGCCGTACCGAGTCCCAAACCTGCGGGTCAATCTAGGGAGACAGAGGCAGCCCTGACACCGGTGATCTTCGGGAGCCCATGTATCCCTGGATGACACGTTCACAATTCCAATTACTCGAGTTCCAACCTAGACCAAGAAAAGGTTTCTCATGGCCGGCATAAGCAGCACCAATGAGAGTTATCGGCCGAATGGCTGCTTGCCTTCGGCTTTGGGTGTCAGTTGGAGAATTGAGTGCGATTAGTACAAGTTCCCCTTGACCCTCCTCCCCCCTCACAACAGGGATTTGATGTCTCAAGTGGATTTGATGGGCACACCTTGGAGCTGTCATGATTCCCCCCCCCGCAAAATGGAGACCACCCGTGGCCTATGCTTATTCCTTTGCAGCGCCGTCAGCGGCAGTGGAATGGCCTCTGCTAGCGTGCTGCTGGGCGGCACATCCAATGTTAGCAAGGCGGTTGGAGTATGCGGTCTTCTCATAAAGGGATAAATACGGAGTACTTCTTTCCTCCTTTGCAAGGCATCAACGAACTTGGAGACAAGCGGCAGTTGGTCTAGCTGGCAACAGCCGACACTAGGAACTGATGGGTTGACTAATAGTGCCCTCATGCATGTACATAACACCTGCATGCCTGACAGCAGTGATTAAGTCTGATCAGGCGGACCACAGCAAACTACTCCGAACAACGACACCCATTTCCAGCGCTGGGTTTTAGGCCATGCCGTAATGCGCATGTATGTCAAGTTGGGTCGACTCGGTCGACTTTGCTGATCATGCCTGTGGGGATGCGTTTGATTGGACTTTACGGACCAGTGCGGAATGTGAGAAGAGAGGACTGGGCTGCATGTGAAGTTGCTTTTGTGACTTGTCGGAAATGACTCAGTCCGAGAAGAGATCCACCGTAGACCCGAGCGTGAAGCAGTGTGATGATGTGATGATGATGCAGATGATGTAGAGGGTAAGAGGGTGCCGGGGCAGAGCTGCAAGGTAGCGGCAGTGGTGGCGGTGGTGCAATCATCCCAAGAAGTTATCAGAGGGTCTCGAAGCCTCAAGTGGCAAGGCCAACAATCCAGCTTTTCCGGTGAGATGCACTCGAGATTTGAAACTTGCTGGTCTCAATCTAATTCCGGCGCCCACGGCCATTGCGCAGGTTGAGTACGGAATAGTTGCAGCCACACACCTATTCGCGCACGGGCTGTGACGCTGTTCGCTGCCAGGGGCAAGTGGGCAATGTTCGTATGTGTTAGTCATTTAGCCCCAACCATGGAGTTTGTATTGAAGGTGTGTGTACTCAGTTACTCCGTACGGAGTACTGAGTAATTGACGGCAAGAAGTTTTCCACAATCACCGACCGGATCCCTCAGCCCCCCCCTGTTGAAATCAATTTTGTAGCTACAAATAATGGACGTTTTGATTATGGTCAACAGGTATCCAGTTCTTCCTTTTTCCGAGGACGGCTTGCATATTTTTAATTCCAACTGGTGGGGACGACTCTATCCACTTGAGCTTCGTTTCTTGAGGCATCACCTGTGTCACGGTGACACGAGCCGTCGGGTTGCCGCCTAGCTGCAATAGTTGATACGCGAACCATCGAAAGTATGTAGGTAGCACGGTTGTGGGCCTTGTCTTCTTCTTTGGTAACCAAGGCATTAAGCCTGAACTGTCTCCATCCTGTCAGCGGGCAGAGCCGAGCGATCCGGCACCTGCTTTGGTATCCAGGATTGCGCTGTCTGCCACACAGTTAGTTACTGCTAGCCAGGACCTGGCCAAAGATGCAGTCAACTGTCAAGTTCCTCTGTCTCTACAACTGTGGCCGCTCCAAGCATGATACTAGTCAGGCACGTTGCCACATGATTCTTCCGTACATTAGTTCGCTATGAAGTGCCTTGCCCTCTGCTTTCCAGTTGCTTAAAATGGCGAACAGAGTATTGTCGAATTGTGTTTTTTTTTTGGCAAGCATGGCCTAGTTTGATTCCAAGCACCGTCCATGACGTTCCACAACCTTGGGTTTCAGACGGATCGCTGCGGGATCGAAGACAGCTACCATCATCTAGAAGCCGCAGGCTCATCCTGAGCGGTCTCACAGATCGACAAGAGTCGTGCTGGGTCTCAGACACGGCTCGCGGAGCACCTTGCAAGTGTCTCGCGGCTATGACTGAAGAATCTCATGCATCTACATTGTCTCGGAGAGAAAAAGAATTGCAGCTGTCACACGAGATATTTTATATCCCTGGCTGGACAAGTCGGCAAAAAGTGCGCGCCTTGAGTAGCTGGTGTGCGGGACTAGAAGTAATCTATAATGGACATAAGGATGGCTAAATCGCCGTTCTTTCTAGTAATGGTACACTTATTCTGATCATATGGCCAGTCGACAGTATGGGGCTTCAGTGCCTTGAACTTATCATCACGATGATGACTGAGCATATCTCATATTTCCAATTGACGGGTTGTCTAGGGAATTGTGAGTATATACCGAATAATTCGTGAATCTCGTAACCGTCGCCAAAATCGCTCATGCGAACTTTCGAACTCGCGGAGGGTGTGTATGGAAACTCGCGCTGGGGAAGGGTTCAGTTCTTGATGTCTGGAAGCGACTATCTCGCTTCGCGATACCGAGCTCTGCTCTTGTATACGGAGTATATGAGTTAATACTGAAGTGACACTGGAGTTACAGATACCGACAGATGGGAGGCTGTGTGGCACCGTACATGTACCCAAGCAATTTTCTCGCGCACCCACTTGTCACACTAAAAAGATGGACAAGAGCACGATTAAAGGAGTGGGAAGAGAAATGAACTCTCTTCAGTTAACATATGGGGTACGACATATTCGAGCAACCTGATCGAGTACCCGCTGTGAAACCCTGTTGGACAAAGACAGATGAACTGCAACTACCCTGTTCGTTTCCCAGATCGCAACGGGGGGACAATTAGCTACCGGGAACTCCGTTTGTTGGACAGAGACAGCGGTCGGCCTTACCAAAGTACCGGGTCGGTCATTGCGGTCGTTCCGTAATTAGTCCTGACCTGGGGATTATGGCCTGGTGTAAGGGTGGGTGGTGTCACCACTTTGAACACGAACGTGTCAGTGCTAGCCATGTCGTGTGAGTTCGGATAGACACATTATTGGTAACCACTCGCTTCTCTGTCCAAACAAATGAGGTGTGACAAAGTTAGCCGGCATAACCATCTGTAATGTTGGCAGGTCAAATATCGCCGGTGCTACGGAAGATGGCTTACGACGTTGGCTCCGGGAAAATAATCGTTGACGAACGCCCCTCTCCCCAAATCGTAAGGCAAAAAGAAATATCACACCTCGTGTGGCGTCACCGGTGATAGTCGTACACAAAAACCTGGTACTACTTAAAAAAAAAAAACCGTTCCTGTGGCGCGATTTGGCTAGTACTACGCGCTGAACGTGGTGCCTCGGCTGGCTCCTCTGACTGGCTCAGCTGAAAGACGTGTTACAGATTGCTCGGACATGTGGTTTCCTCGGTCTGCCCAGAACAAGTGTAATGCCGGTCTGGATCTGGTGATACGACGCATCATGTAGACTCTAACCATTCAATTACCTTAAAAGTATGTAATATGGAGAATTCGTTTGGAAACACGAATCGTCTTCTAGAAATGACCTTGGCTAGAACTGGCCTGTCCCTGTCGGGCATCCGCGACACAATGTCACATGGATGACACCGGTGTCCGTTCTGCGTCTTATGTTAGTAGTTAGCGGATGTAGTTGTCAAGCTTCATGATTTTGTGATAGAAAACCGTTTACTACGGAGCAGTGAGAGCTAGGTGAGGAACAAGTGCCTGGGGCATGACAGGTTCGTGGTGTTACGAAAAATAATAAGTGTAGTTACAGTAGCGAAACTTGCTTTGTGGAACTGACACAGTCATTCTATCCCACCTGAGTTAATGACAATAAAATATGTACTCTGTACGGAGTACGGAGTACAATGGCGCAATATCATGTCCCTGGATTGCTTACCGCGGGTGGTACGCTAGCTATGTCATTACACGCACCTGTTCTCACGAAAAGCTAGTGTTCGCCTCCCTTGCCTCAGCCGAGCGGCTTGACAGTGGGCACACACATAGCCTTGTACCTTGCATAATATCAGCTGAAGAGGCTCCGTTCACTGCCTTACGCGCCGTCCAATGTTTGACAGCACGACGATTTGTACAGCCTTAGCCGGGCCAGGTACAATCACCAGGCATGGTTACAGAAGATCATGACTTCGACGGATGTTTGTTTCTGGCGCGCGAGGGCTGTGCAATGGTTACGGCTTGTATCCGTCGATGGCAGAGTCAGTTTGGCGGTTGGAATTTCCCTTGATACAGAGTACTCCGTACTACTGCCGTACCACTATCCTCGTGAGTGTGGAATGCGGAATGTTGATTGTGGATATGGCTGCTTATGCCTAAAACACCAACAAAGCCATCTATCAGCTATAGTAGCGGCTACTGCTAGTGTGAGAGCCGCGGTGTTGGTTAGTTCGCCATGACACCGCGATCCGCTTGTTCCCCTGAGAGATCGCCATGTGCGCGAAGCCACGCTAAATATGGCAAGCCACTGAGGACATGGGCCAGTGTATGCTAGGCGACTCATTCGTTAGACCCATGGAGAAGAGAGTTAAGAATTAAGGAGATCCGAGTTTACCAAGCCATTTGGGTAATGAGACGGAGACACCCAACATTGTTGCTTTAGTCGTTTGAGCTTATTGCCCCTCGAGCGTCGTGGATTGAATTGTAAAGGAGTATGGATCATAATGCACTCCTGGGTACGGAGTAAAGTTGGCTGATCGCCTGTGTGGGAGACGGCTGCCCTGCGCCTGCCAACTGGCTCTGAATCGTCCGTTCTTCCCGCCCGTGTGAAGAAGTCATGCGTCAAACCCTTTTTTTTTGACGCTCCACACCGTATTCCATGATGCTGGCAGTAGAAGACGACCGAGTGGCATCATGTCGGACGCCTGGTTACCACGTTGACAAATTTGTGGCTTTTGGCAGAACCGCACTTTGCACAAGCTCTTTTTTCGAACAATATGAAGTAACCTCATCGAACACGCCAAGATCTCGAATGCTGTAAGTATAGCAAGAGAACCTACACTTAATCATAAGTGCTCCCATTCGCATATTATGGTGACAAACATGGCCCAATCCTGCTGTTAACTTGGGCTATACTTCTCAAACTCTATAATCTTGACGACATACAATTATGCACCAGTCTCCGAGAATCTGACCTCTACCTCCTATATAGATATTCGTGAAACTCAGCTAGACACACAAACCCTGATGGGAACAGTTAATCCATGATTGTCAGCAAAGCCGGCCGTCATTGGGTAGAAAGACTGGCAACCGGGATTCTGTTCGTATTCTCATTGGAAAATCAATTTCTGCGTGTGCAGGAGGAAAAAGAGCCACGACGTCTGGTCATCAAATGTCGTATTCCATAACTAGTGACCGAGCGGAAATCAGGCAAGACAGGCCCCATACATGCCTCACATCTTTGACTGCTAATGTGAACCTTACCATAACTAGACTTACACCATGGGCTAATGAACTGACAATAATAAATTGGCAGATTGGTCAAAATGGTCTGCCTTGGACCGTTTTCTTTTGTAATCAAGTCTCATGCTTTGTTTATTTTTCTGTTGAAGACACGATGAAGTTACGTCCCACAGCTAGGATGCAAGTTTACAGCTATCAAACCTCTCCTTGATGTTTTATGCCTGTCGGCTGTTGGCTAGATATCCACCAACTGCCTCCAACAACTAAAAGGGAGTCAAAGCACCACTATAATAGTTACCGCCGAGGCTGGGTTGGGATGAACGGAAACGTATTCCGCTTGTCTGTTGGCGCTGGGCATTGGCGTGAATCCGCCCCAAGTCCAAATGATCGAACCCGGACGCCACAATCCAAATAAGCTAGACGCAATGAAGCATAAGGCGTTCACAGCACTACCGTCTTGGTCCATTCCAGACGCCACTTGTTCGCTCACTACTTTTCGGGTGATAATCATAGCTTTGACCCACGAACAAGCGGCTTTTCATTACATCCCCAAGATCATGTGGCCTTGAGAATCATTTCCCACGTTTTGCTCCGGGGTTGGGGTGACACTGCCTCAATTTGTCTGTGCCTTTTTATACAATCTTCCTGGCTCCATAGCGTTGATGTGGGGTTTGAGACATTTGGATCATGCTGCGACTTTATTACTATACGCTATGTTGTGAGGAAAGGTATGGCATTAAGCATTGCGCGGTTGGTTTGTGGCAGGACTGTGCGCCTTGCTCAGAAATCTTTTGAGCGTCTTGGCGAACCGTGGAGGCATTGCATGTGTGCCTGGGGATGCTTGGCTTGGGCTAGGAAGGTTGTAATTTCCGCCCTGAACTATCTTCCGCAGCGTTCAAGAGGCTCGTGTGGGTGGATGCGTTGAGAAATTGCGTTGGGACAAGCCTGAGAGCAAAAAAAAGAAAAAGAAAAAAAGAAAAAAAAAGGGAACCTGAAAACCCAGAATCCCGGAGAGCACAACATACTGGAGCAGTGTGAGAGCAAAGACATCTGAATGGCTGTCGGACTGATCCCGACAACAGCGCGCCGGCCCCGATCGCTGGCGTGAGACACTAACACGGCCAGTCGTGGGGGACGCAATTTCGACGCCTTATGCTCAATCCGTCACCAACTCTGTTTATTAACATGTATACTCCATACAGTAGCATGCACAGATGCCTACTCTGATAGCCGAGAATTTCAAATTCGCCTGTGGGCGCGACTCAAGAGTCAGCTTGTAAGGAATACGATACACGTCCATGTTGACATGAGCCAATGTACGGAGTATGGGCTTCGTACTCCGTACTTGGAACCTCTTTGGCGACTGGTTCACACAATGCGCTCGGCCTGCCTTGCTGACGGGCGGAGCGGGAAGACAGCCGGCCGGCAAGAGTCTAGTTGCTGATACCGTGGCTGACGGGTCAGGGAATAGCTGTTGATGCCTCCTGGCTAGCTGAGCTTCTGGCACTTGAGGGAGCCGCGCCACTCGTCAGCGCCATGCTGCAAGTCGACCGCAAGAAGCACTCTCTTGAGCCAAGCATTTACGGCAAATACATGACTTCAACTCTCTGCCATTGCCCGTTGCACAGACCGCTGCAAAAATGGGCAGCAGACCTGGAGGCGTGGGCTAAAGGCGCGTAGCCCCTGGGGCCGACGCCGATCCCTCAGTCACGACCGAGATGCTCGACGAGATATTGCACAATACGATACTACCTACGGAGCATCATGCAGCATTTTTTCCATACTCAACGGCAAACCCTTCCTGAAGGGGTGTCCAAACACATCAAAACAGGTGTGCCGAGGCTGTTAGAGAGCTGTACTTGCCCCCAGAACCGTGTCGAGAGAAGGACATGTTTGCTTGAAGGTGGCTGCGAGTCTGATTCGACATCTTCAACTGGCACAGAGCTGTGCCCGGCGTCGACTTTGTCACTGCGGAAGCCGCTGTCACAACCTTACTCAGTATTGGCGTTCAAGAACAAAAACCTTGCTCCAGCTACCCCGTACGCTGTGCAATACAATATATTGTACGGAATACAATATGACACGGTAACCGTGCCGCAATTTAGTAGCCATGGCTCCTGCTCCCAGCGTCCGCCTTTCATCCACCTTCGTCCCTCGCCCGGCTCCCCCCTGTGGACTGGGGACTGACTGACTGGTTGCTCGACCGAATACGGAGTAGCTGATGCTAATATCACCCGGCGGCACTTTCCAATACATGACCTTACCCTTCACATCACCTTGGCTAAGCCGAATGCTGAACTCTTGTATGCCCCCCACCCATGTGCCTCCTCGCTCTTGTCCCAACTGGGCATCGTGGTCGTGATGGCGGCCATCATTCATCTTGGTCATGCTGCCCTTTGCCGCCTGAGACCCACCCTCAACCTCCCCGGGACCCTCTAGCCCGCTCACGCTAAGGATTAGCGCAGCGCACCCACCTCGAGCACTCGCGCACCTCGACACCTCCAACCTCGACGCAACATCCATGCATCTCCACATGCACTCAATCTCCATCCCTCTCGAGCTCTCACGACGTGCGTTGCCGGTTCTCTGCTGGCCACTTCTGGCCATTTCCAGCCTTGTTTGGCAGATGATATCCATGCCACAACGCTGTACTATACCCCGTACATCTCTGGCTTGTTTATGCTTGCTGCATGGTGCATCTTTAAGCGGGGCACATCTCGCCCAGCTTGCCCTTTTGCTTGCTGCGTCGATGCCTGTTCGGCTTGGCCATGACGCTCGCCCTGGAGCTGGGCCAGTAGTGACTGGCTTGGCTTGGGCTTGCTTGTTGATCGACCGCATTGTGCAATAACTACGGAGAATGGAGCACTAGTAGTTGAATGTACAGCAGGGACGTCGTGCGCCATCGCCCGCACCCCCTCCCCTGGATGCAGCCGGACCAGGGTTGAGCCTTTGGATTTCTGGAGCACTCAGTTCCTCCATTGGACGACTTACACAAACAGCCGAGCCAAGTAAGACCAGACCTCTGTGCTATACCGAGTATGTACCCTTTACTAGTACAATGCGCTCGGTAATCCGTCCGGAGTACGGAGCACAGCCTCGTGAACTTGGGCCGTGCAATAGTTATTCGCTCAATATTGTTTAGTTCTCACTAGTACTGCCTCAGAAGCCTGGCTTGCTCTCTGCTGCCGCTGCCTGGACTAGATCCGGCGTGCTCCTGGAATTGTTTCTATTTTCGAGGGGTTTCCCCAGTCTCGCGCAGTCCCTACAGTTCCAACAAGTTTCAACAGCCGTCGAGTAAACGCTGATCTACCTACTTCGAATCTGCCATACCTCCATGGGGACACCTGCGTTTCTTGTTGGATATGAAGCACAGGCTGAAAGCATCGGCCAGAGTGATCCGGCAGCCATCGATCACATCCGCCCCTGGCGAGCCTGACCTGGTAGGTTCGCCTGCCACAAGGATGTCATGACCAACCGCTGCCACTATCACAGCTCCTGCGTGCACACCCTCAGAGGTATTTGGTAACCAACGACCTCCAACCTACAGCATCCCTGCAACCGCCGCCTGCCACCACTACACATAGTATGGATGTGCTGTGCTCCGGACTGTAATGTAGTCGATCTTGCTTGCCGTCATCCATCCTTGCAGCCTCGTTCCAACCACATCGTACATCTCAATGGCCTCGGGTCGATGATGACCTTGGACCAGGCGAACCCACAGCTAATCTCCATATCAGTACGGCGTACAACATTTTTGTGCCGCGTGCGAGGTACAATACAATATTGTACATCATGGACCCTACCCTGGCCTGGCCAGCCTGGCCCGCTCCCAAGATACCCGTACTAGTATTATGGAGCCGCTTGTGCTCGGCTACTTTGCTCGCCGGTCCTCTCAACATCATTGCTCCAGACTGCCGGGCTCATCTCATTTCGCTACGTACTACTCACGGAGTACCATCTGCCGTTTTGGGGCTCCCATGGCTGTCATGGTCTTGGTAGCTCTTGGGGCAGTGGTTTTACTGCATCTATTGTATGGAGACTTTAATCTGACGCCATCTTGATCTTGACACCACAAGTACCCTTGTTGATATACTGCCGGTTTTCTTGCTGAAAGGTGTAATTCCGGCTGTCAACGTTGACGGACAAGAGCATCCTTCGAGATCCCCATACCAGCATATTGCCAACTCTTGTTCTCTTGCAGCCCGTTGTCTGTCAGGCTACCTCTGGTGACTTGCGTCTTGAGGGAGACTGGGGGTCCATTTCCATAGCCCGATATCCTAAATTGCTCTCCTTTGACTCCCATCATTTTCCGTTTTCACCACACCCCCCCTTTTCTGCTTTTGTGGTGGCGGCTTTACCGTTATACATGCCCGTTTTACCACCACTCCTGATGCTGTACTAGCAAGCCTCTGGTTGCCACTAAAAACACACATTCCCGGGCTGCATTGTTGACCATCACCACGCTCGACGCAGGCATTACATACGTGAACATCCTGCATAAGCCATCCAGTCTCCAAAAGAAATGTTTGCACCCAAACCATTCATCCCTCTTTCTATCATCTTGCACACCCCATAGCGATCCGAGACCTTGAATCTCCTGAAGTTCAACCTACTCCTCCTTTGGATCAGACAAATCGCCTTTTTTCTTTCTTTCCTCCCCACCGCAATCCATCATACGCATCCGCATCCCCCAATTCAAATTAGTCTTGCTGCACACCAGTTTCGTCAATCGCAACAAAGTCCTCAATCTGCCGAATCAGGAGGGCGGTTTTCAAACGGTCGTCTACATTACAACGAGCCGCTGCTCTCCCTTAGCTCGCTCTCGTAGAGCTTCATTTCCCTCCCTTCAAATACTTGCAGAGCGATAGCCATCACGTCTCCACTGTTTGCAGTGTACAGCAGCTCCGTATCAAACTGACTACGAAGTTGTTATTCATTAGTATCAGCTGGTACTGTTGTCATACCAGGTAAGACTAAACTTGATCCGATCTATCAGATTCTTTTGCTGTCTGATTGCTCTTTCCTGTCAGCGTGGAGAGCCCAGGAGGCGTTGTGCCCCCATTTGTTTTCTCGCCTTCGGCTCTTGCTTAAAAAGGGCTTGCTAATCCGTCTTGGTTGGTAGACCAGTGACCGGCATACACTTGTCATAGACATACTACAACCAGGCATCATCGTACTCTAACAGCACGCCTTAACAAGACATACCAAAGGTATCGAAAAGACTTGAAGCCTGCACTGAGTGACGGAGAGACATTACGGCGGGGTGTTCTGCAGTACACACGCATGAAATTGCTCCACGTTCCTCCCTTGGTATTCAGATTCCCGAAACTTGACTCTCTCAGGAATTTTCTCTTTACTCACTACGCTCGCCTCCTCCAATGGGATGACATCTGAGCCAGACATCCTAAGCCTTTACTGTACTATCACGGCCACCAACTTCGCCGATTTGAGAAGGTCAAGCCTAGAAGGGCAAGACAATCCACTTTGGTGCTTCAGAGTGATCTTCTCTTCTTGGAATGCGAGTGTCTCTGCTGAGGATCGGGACTGTTCTCCGCCACTGCCAGGATCTCATCGCGCTGCCAGTAAGATGACCCCAGTCCGCCTGTTGTCTCACTCAAGCCCCCCCCCTCCAACTTTTTGGGAGGGGAAAAGAGCAACCCCCCATGGGCGTTTAGCTGACAGGTCTCCGCAACATAGCAAAAGCATACACATACACATTAGTCTGGCCTTGTACCATTATCAAATCTCCGAGAGAGAGACTAAGCGCTTCCCTTGCCTTGCCTGCGGGAAGCCCCTCCTGACTGAGTGATTCTCGTCGGATAAGACCTCCTCGAGACCTGGTTTAAACAGACCGTGCAACCACCTCTTTTAACCAAGACAGTGGTCGGCATTCTTCAACTGTTTGCTTCTCTTTTTTTTTTTTTTTGCATCTCTACACTCTTCCTTTCCTGGCACCTTCATGTCTACTGCTAAGTTCCAGTTTCCATTATACAAGCCCTTTGATGTGAGTCGAATACCTAGACTATGTTCCACGACCCTACCTACGCTGCAGCGTAAAGACCGAATCCTTTTCGCATCTGGCTCTGCTATGTTTCCCCTTCTACCTCTTGTCTCTACCTCTTGCACACCGTCGGTGGATTCCACATACTCTCCACATTCGATACCCTTCGACAGACACCAGAACGAACAACGCTAATAGCAGTGGCCTACAGTTGGGAGTTGACACAAGACGAACAATCATAGTTGGCGAGGACGACGGGCTCATCTCTCCGAATACCATTACTCTCAAATACGAAGAAGCGGCACGGGAAGCTAGCGGAGGTGACAGTCGGAGGGATTCTCTTCCTTTTTTAAAGATGGCAACCTACAGCAAAGTACAGTTGCCAGCAGTGCCCGGTAGGTTTTCTTTCTTTTCTCCCAAAATTTGCGCAGTTCTTGGTTGTTTTCATGCCACCATTTGGAGTGGTATGTTTTCAGTAGCCTCCGAGGATAAAGACATAATCTCGTATAGCTGTGAGGCGTGGAAAGAAAGCGGACTGCAGACGGGAAGACGACGGGCTTTGACGGCTTTGCATCGATGGCTAACTTTTGGGGTTTGTTTTCTTTATTTCGAGCAGGCTATGATACGGCACGATATCAAGACACAACGTACGATCAATATCCGGCTCAAAGTTTTTCGGCTCAACAAACGGAGAAGTTTGCGCAGCTAAATCAACAGTCGTTTGCATCTAACAATGCTGTTGCCCAATACATACCGGCTGGGCCAACGGTGGTCTCTTGCCAGCCCATGTCCGGTCTGTTCGGGACCAAAGTATTTCTGAAATTCTCGTCCCAGTATGATCTGTTTTCGATGTCATCGGCCATGCCGTATTTCTCGATGTATTTTGGCTCCGAGAAGGTTCCTGTCCAGGACATGGTCCGAGAAACGCAAGATACAACGGGTTTCGTTTATGCGTGCAGTGCAGATGCTCCGCAGCTGATGGTCACGGGCTGTAATGGAAACAACGTGCCTTTATCATTAATTGTCGAAGGGCCATCTGGAGAGGAGATCTCGCGGACAGTTGCAGGGTCTTTTCAGTATCTTGAAGGGTCTGGGGATCCAGACATCACGCGGACAAGCAAGCTCTCGAAGCATGAGCCAACGGCAGCTGGACCGCAAATCGATCATGGGAGTAGTACCTCACCAAAAACCGTGGATAATTCTCTGCAACCAGAAACGGCTACAAATAGCTACGACTATCCATCACAGCAGGCCCAATACGCAAATGCTTTCCCTCAAGGCAACAGCGATATGATTACAACGTATAGAAGCAGCAGCTTTACAGATCCGCATTATCGGCGGCCCGCTCCATCGTGGAGCGGGTTTGGTGGGCCATTGGGAAGTACGAGAAGCTCTCTAGATCATTCTGCTTTGAGCAGTGGGAGGCCGAGTCTAACGCCACTCCCGATGCCATCATCGGCGGGGAATAATGGAGCACCTCAGCTCATCCGGACCAGCACAATCGCCAACGGTTCTAATGGTAACGGCTCATACCATCCTATTTCGCTGTACTCCAGCAAAGCCGTCCTGAAAATAAACGGAAAGCTCGACACCATGGCCGAAAATTGGACTCAAGAAGAGTGGGACAACAAGAGACGAATTGTCATGTTCAGGAAAACGCAAACCGGCTCGACTCTCACAACCAATTTCCGAGCCGTTCCAGTGAATGAACGGCCGCCAAATAGCATCTGCGTATCTTGTATCTGGTGGGCCGAGAAGGCCGAGTGTTATGTCACGTCTGTCGACACCATTCTCTTGCTGGAGCAGCTCGTCGCTGCGCCAAACCGATTCAGCGTGGAGGAGAAGAACCGTATCCGTCGTAACTTGGAAGGCTTCCATCCACTAACTGTCTCCAAAGCCAAGGCCGACAGCGAGGAATTCTTCAAGATCATCATGGGCTTTCCAAATCCCAAGCCTCGCAACATTGAAAAGGACGTCAAGGTCTTCCCCTGGAAGATACTTGAGCCAGCCCTCAAGAAGATTATTGGCAAGTACAGCGCTAGCCCCAGCAGCACTCTTCCACCCACCAGCATGATGAACACGGCGAGTGCCACTCCATATGCACCGCTGCCAACGCCGCCTGGTCACGGCATGGCATCTCAGCAAAGTCTTCCATCGCACCATGGCGATCCTCACAGTCAGTACTCTGTGCACTCAAGCCATCATGACCCTATCCCATCACCACGGTCTCTATCAGGTTCGCACCCCACGTGGACCCCCTACACGACCGCCCCAGGTTACGCATCATCTACGCGAGCACTCAGCCCTACTGGACGACATTCAAGCCCTCATCAGACCCAGCATGCGCCACCTATGCGCATCAACACAAACCCTTTACCGGCCGTAACGACATATGACTCTCGCACCGTGTCCACCGCCGGATACAGTTCAAGCGGCTTGCACACACCCATCAGTCAACATCCTTCATCAACGGCGACACCTCCGCGTTGGGACAGCACATCTGCAAGCTATTCGGATGGCTACCCAAGCTTGACTGCGCACCATCCAACCGGACCCCCGGTATACAGCGCAGGGGGCTACGGAGATGGAGCGCCACGTGCATAGACGTGGTGCGGCGGACGACGACAGCCTGTGCAAACCGACGAGGCAAATCAGTCAGCGGGCTTGCCAGGGACTCTGCACCTTACCGAACCGTCTGGTGCCTGATTCGGTTTCTTGATGTCACATTAGGAAATGGCATACAGCCAACTAGAAGGTGCAGAGTCTTGTGTCCCTCGTGAGCACAGCATGCCTCATGAGGGTGCGGACCGGACAGTCATGTGGTTGGTTGTCCGTTTGCGGGAGGAAAGTGGGGCCGCTGAGCAAGTCCAATCAAAACACTGCGGAGTACGCCCACACCGTTGTGGGTCCACCACCGAACTCATCTGCCCATGGGGTGGTGGCTTGAAGGAGCCTGCGCGTGCGTCTTTATTGGCTTCATTATGGCGATGATGATGGCCATGTTGTTGCTCTTCGGCGAACTACCGGAGTTGACCTTTTGCTATGGCGATGGTGGGACGTTGTTCAGGTGGGCTGAACGGATGTGGTGCCATCGTTTCTTCTGCATCTGCAGTTCTGCACCCAAACGGGCACAGCTTCTGCCCCGTATTGCCTTTGTTTCATTGCTCAGCGATGCCAGCATTATCTCTGCTTTTTCTGCGAGTCTTGTTTCTATTTCAATGCCTGATCTGACAATATGGCGTTTAGCCGAATCTGGAGGATTGGCCTTTTTTGCAGCCACATTTTCAAAGACATGGCTGTACATGCCTTATCAATACTGCATGAGCGTGCTTACTGTGCTGTTTAGCATTTTTAATGGGGAGATGACTATCCGTATCTTCATTACTTACTACTTAGTCGGGAAATACATGCCATTCGGATCAATTATTTTGATTGGCAGCTAAGGTCGCGCGAGACTTTTTATTCTTGGACCGGATTTGTTAGTTTGAAAAGAGGCATATATATATACCCTTCAGGTGCGAAAGAGCTTTTCAGCTCTTTCCCTTGTTTTGGCCTCTATCATGCTTTTTTTATACTGGCTCATGGTTGTTTGTCATTTTGCTGTGGTATTTTCTGCCTGCTGTCTTTGGTCGTTTATTTTTACTTTTATTTTTATTTCATTTTTTCTTCAGCTTTTTCTTATGGCTCTAGCATCAGAAAGGTGCAGCCCCCAATATTATATCATGGCAAGAGAAGGAACTTTGTTTTGCGTATGAGAGGACGATTTAGTGTGTCGAAGCAAGGTGTTGAGGAATATCATTTATGAGCGGGAACATGGGATACTGGAGAGCTGCGGGTTGCCTTGGGAGGCGCATTGTGGGCTGAGGCCTGGGATGGAAGATAATATGGATGATGATAGTATTAAGATGTTAATAATAATTTCCCCTATTCTACATCTGCTTTCCCCCACCTTTCTTCTCTCCTCTTTTTTTCTGTAAAAGAATTCAAGTTGATTTGTGATGATAATACATTGAGTTGAGGGTGAGTTGCTCAATACTCACTAGCTAGATCAAGAAGTGTGTTAATGGGACAAAACATTGTTTGTGCAGAGCTGTCTTGGTACATCAGAGGACTTTTGTTTATATGAATTAGGTTTCGAATCGAATAAACTACACTACACCAGACTCAAATATCATGCCCTGACCTGGCACGAATAAATTCATCCCCAGGTCTCCAGAATTGTACATCATCTTCTTGCAGCTAATATGAGCCCGCAAACCGCAAAAACAACACAACATAATATACACAGTCCTCCATTGTCATCTGCGATTGCGTTTGCAGCTGCACCACTCTCTCGTCACCTACTCAACCCGAATGCTCTGCCAACTACCGCTCTTATCGCCATAAACGTACTGCCTCGCCCTCCTGCCCGGTCCATCACCACCGGCATAGTCGGTAATCGTAACGCTCTTGTAGTACGCCAGAAAAGGAGCCTTGGACCAGTCCGCATATCCTCCAGCCCACTGGACGGTACCCGGCGCGGCGCCCTGCCGTCCGGCAACCCAAGTGCCGAGCTTGAGCTGCATGGGAGTCTGGGGAAAGCCGGAACCGCCTTTCGCGTCTTTAGCCAACAGAGTGCGAACAGGCTTCCCGTCAATAGACCAGACGATCTGCTTCTTTGTCCACTCGATGGTATACCTGTGCGCAGAGGTAATGGGGTTGCTGACGGGGTGGAACTTGCCGCGGTCGTAGGTCGTCGTGTCGCCTTTGCTGAAGTAATTTGTCTGGACTTGGGCATTGTCGCCGCCGAGCCATTCCCAGTCGATCTGGCACAGTTAGCATACGCAGACACCATCACTCACCAAGGTTTGGGGATGTTGGGGGGCCGTTTACCTCATCAAGATCATCTGACTGAAGCACTACACTTGTCACGATACCCTTCCCCGGAGCTGCCTGAGCGACAACGTCGACCCTCCCAAAGAAGATGTACTTTTTGGTCTCGATGGTCGGTGCGTTTGTATCCCGCTCGATCTTGAAGACTGCTCCGCTGTTGCCGTACGAGAGGGTTGTGCCTTGGGCCGGGGTGAAGACGCCGCAGGGGTCGCGGGCGAAGTTGCATGATGCTTTCTGGTTGCCGAATGCGGGATCAGCAGGACAGCCTGTTGATGTGGTTATTTTCACTAGTCAGCTGTGATGCGATTCATGACATGCGGAACGACTTGCTGGGTTGGTGCTACCGTTGTCTTTGATAGGACTGCATTTGCTGAAGGTTTGGCCGGTGACGATAGTCGCTGCGGCCAGGGCCAGCACAGCCGTGGATACGCTGGAAAGCATTGTCAAGGGGCTTGATTTCACTTGAAAATCGAGAACATAGAGGCTTTCCCGGAGAACATAAACAGAATGCGCAGAGTATATTTCGTGTAAGTGGAACAAGCAAAAGATGGTAGTAGTACTCCGTAGACTCTATCACCTTACTTATCCAGGGCGATATGCGGAATACTGCTGGTGTTTAGAAAAGAAATTAAAAGAGCCAAGGCTTTTGGAAGGAGGGCTAAAATTTCAATGAGTGTTTGTGTTTGACTATCAAGTCCCCTTGGGAGTGAAATTATATTGTGGGAAAACTACTCCGTAGCTGTCGTGTTCATTATCCTTGTTCTGCCAGCACCAACTGGGACATTGTGATCAGCCACAATGGTACAAGTCCCCTTTTTTCCTTTTTTGCAGGGTCTGGAGCCCGGCCCAGCGCAGTCCAGAATAAGGCTATTGCTTGTCTAGAAGAAAGAAAAAACCAAAAAATTAAATAAATTGTGGCATAAGATCTGCTACCTCGTAGTACTCCGTACTTGGCACTCCATACTTGGCACTCCATACTTGAGCCTGTTCTGCGTCATTGAATGCACAGCCGCGCCGGCGGTGTACTCTTTAAATTGCGCTGTCTTTGAAGGGGATGATGGTGTCTGCCTCCCTGCTTCGGACGGGGATTTGGCGAGAAGGGGTTCAGTGATTGCTTTTTTTGCTTTTTATTTGGAGGGGGGTGGGGTGCACATACATACATATATACATGCAGACGAGGCTGAATGTACGGAGTGCATTCGGGAGGATACGATGCGGAGACAGCTGACTGAGATCATCTCACTGGATGGAGGGAGGGTGTGTATATGTATGTATGTATGTATGTATGTGTACTCCGTATGTGTGTGTTGTTTTTCAGAGTCAAACATTGGTTTTATGAGACCTTTGTTGTTCAAAGAGAAGCGGTCAGGCTGTAGAAGCGGTCTAGAGCATCTGTACAGTGACGGTTGTGGGAAAACCCATTACACATCTTGGGTAGTTGTAGTGATGGAGAAAAAGAGGTGTCTATGCAGTAGAGGTCTTGTTTTCGTAGATGCATTTGGGTTTCCTGTTGTCAAGTGTACATTTGCACACACGTAGTATGCATGCGGATGGGACGATTACAATCATGATGTAGTTGCGGCAATCGACGACGACGAAGCTCCTGGTCTCTGATATTGTTACTGCTGGCATGTCACTGGTGATTCTGAACTCCTAGGAAGTGGCATAAATCCGTAGCATTTGTTCCATGATTAATAGTCTCAATCCTCCCCCCATGAATGGAAGCTGCTCATTTTACGCATCGTAGGAAGTGCTTCATTTCCAAGGCTCCTCAAACTCGTAAACGCCAGACCAAACTTTCACCACCTTCCCACCCCTCGGCAGCCTCACCTCGGCCCTCGAATTCGGCGGCACCCGCACCTGCAATTTGAACAGGCCGTCCTTCAGATTCCACGCAGACCAGACCTCGCCATACGGCCCCAAGAACGAGGCATTGGCGTGGGTTATGCCCGCGCCCGGAATGGGCTCTACCTTGACAGCCTTCCATGCAGGCTCGAGCGGTGCCAACCCCCCAATCGTCTTGTGCATCCAGTCCGCCACAGCGCCAAAGGCATAGTGATTGAAGCTCGTCATTTCGCCGCTGTTGACATGTCCGTCTGCCAAAAGGCTGTCCCATCGCTCCCACGTGGTTGTGCCGTTCATGACCACCTGGTACAGCCACGACGGCACCTTGGTCTGCACGAGCATTTGGTAGAAGTCGTCAACAGCGCCGATGGACTGCAGAGCCGGCGCCAGGGCAGGCGTGCCCGCGAACCCGGTCCCCACGAGATGGTCATTTTCGGCCACGAGGCTTCGCAGAGTGTCTGCCGCCGCGGCCTTTTGCGTCTCATCTGTGTAGAGGCCAAAGTTCAGCCCGAGAGCATACGCCGTCTGCGTGCGGTTCGCCATCTTGCCGTTGCCATCCATCCACGCTTTTTGGAAGCTGGTTCTCAGTTCGCCGTGCTGCTTGCTGTACGCCTCGGCGTTGGCGGCCATGCCCAGCGCAGCCGATATATTGGCCAGCAGCTCCGTCATGCGTACGAGATAGGCGTCGGCGACTAGGCATTTGTGAGTCGTGGCCGCTCCGGCATCCTCAGGAGGTGCTTTCGGATCCAGCCAGTCTCCGAACTGGGCGCCGCGTCGGTCCCAAAGCTTGTCTTCCTTCCGGGGGATGCCCTTGTCGATCCAAGCCTGCGACTGGGGATACTGCTCAGCAAGCATGTTCTTGTCGCCGAAGGACTGGAAAAGGTTCCACGGCCCTGCGACAGCGACATCGCCCCAAAAGGCGGCAGGGTCGTTCAGAGTGTCGGGCGGGATCGTTGGGACAAAGTACGGCACTCTCATCGACCCCTGGCGCTGCATCTCGGACCACATGTCTTTGTGCCATCCCCTCCAGAACCCAGCGGTATTGTATAGGAAGTTGGCTGTGGGCCCAAACGCATGCGCATCCCCTGTCCAGCCGAGCCGCTCATCCCTCTGAGGGCAGTCCGTGGAAATGCTGAGAAAGTTGCCCTTCATGGACCACTGGACGTTTTCGTGGAACTTGTTGAGAAGCTCATGAGAGCATGTAAATGACCCGGTTGGCTCCAGGTCGCTGTGGATAACCACGCCCGTGACCGTCTTGGCGGACAGCTCGGTGTCTTCAGGCCAGCCGTCGACTTGGACATATCGGAACCCGTGGAAAGTGAACCTGGGCTCCCAAGTCTGCTTCTGGCCGTTGAGGATCAAAGTGTCGGTTGCTTTGGCAGTTCTTAGCGGCCGCAGAGCAAGCTCGCCATTGTCCATGACCTCGGCGTGGCGCAGAGTTATGTTGGTGCCGATGGGTCCTCGCACATCGCTCAACCGCAGCCAACCTACCATGTTTTGGCCCATGTCCAGAATGGTCTTGTTGGAGGCTGACTTGAAGACCCTGACTGGCTTTATCTCCTCGATTTTCCGGACGGGTGGCGCATCCGGTGGCACCAACTCCCCCTTCACAGGAGGCAGCTGCTTGGCGGCAAGCCACTTGGAGTCGTCGAAGCCGGCTGACGACCAGTCCTTCAGATCAGCTTCCAGCCTCGAGTCATATGTCTCGCCGTCGTAGATTTCGGAAGACACCACGGGCCCGGTATTTGCTCTCCAAGAGGTGTCGGATGGCACCGTCACCACTGTTCCATTCTTCAGCGTCACGCGCAAAAGAGACTGCAGACCGATCGTGTCGCCCCAGATGTTGCGGTTGCTCGTGAAGGCATAACGTCCCGCGTACCACCCCTCTCCGACCAAAACCCCAATGGCATTCTCCCCCCTTTTTACAAGCTTCGTCACATCATACGTATCATACGCATGCCGAAAATTATACGACTGCCAACCAGGCGCCATGACTGCATCACCAACACGCTGCCCGTTCAGCTCCGCCTCGTACAGCCCCAGCGCCGTGATGTACAACCGAGCAGTCGCGACATCCTCGTCTGAGCGAAATGATTTCCGAAAATATATCGGCTGCTTCGGCCCATGAACTTCAGTCGGCCGATCCGCGGCAATCGGTCCAGCGCCAGCCCAGTCGTCGCGGCCGAGGAGACCAGTTTCCACGGCCACCCAATCGGACCAGGGCGTAGGGGTATTCGAGCTGTTGGCAAACGAGCGAACTCTTACTTGAACGCTCTCGCCAGTCCTGAGCGGCTCATCCGGCCAGGGGACATAAATGGAGTCTGTTGTTTGGTATGACCTGGAAAGAGTGCCGTCTTTACCCGTGCCGTTGCCTTTGCCGCGGCTCACCTCGATGGTGTACGAGCTCTGTTGCCATGCTTGGGCGTCGCCCCGGAACCGCCAGGAGATGCGAGGCTTCGACTCTGCGATCCCGAAAGGCACTCTGTGATTTTCGAAGCTTAGATGAGAAATGGAAACCTCAGCCTGTGGGCCTGCTTGGTGGGCTGCCATTTTCGCATCGGGCCAAGCACGGCTGGTGAAGGCGGCTTTGGGCTACTCTGCTCTGGTAGTTGGATGAGGTTGTCTATGGGCGGGACGAAAGACAACCCAGGAGGGCAATTATATAGATCTGGCTTGCTGCATTGCAGTCCCTCGAAGTTACATGTGTATGTATCTACATTAGGTTTTCCGCTTACTCGGCCACAATTGACCCGGCCTTGCCGGATCGACACAGCCCTCGTCCATATGGAGGCTTCGTCGCGAGGGGTTTGCTGCAATGCGAATGCAAGGCTGTTCGTCGTAACATTCTGCCGAGCCTGACCAACACTCGCTTGTCGGAAAGTAAACTTGCTCGCAGAGGGACATTACACGTTCCTCGGCCGCCAAAGACGCGAAGACACGGAGGAGAAGGAGAGAGTCCTTGCCTCTCGTTTTACACGGCTTGGGCTTGGATGCCGCGCAACTCCACTCAGAAGATGAGATGCGGGGGAGGAGCTCAGAAGTTGCCTGATTAGGAAGCGCGCTGTTGGCGGTACAAGGGTCGATTTGCCTGGGAATCGGGCCGCTTTTCTGGCAGGATTGCGGGCTGTACATGTATGTGAACATGTATGTGAACGTGGCGATGAGGTGAGGATGAGAGCTCTGATGTGTGGGTATTTGAGAGGAAGGCAAGGCTGTGAGAGAGTGAGTGCGTGCTTCGGTGACTATTGCGATGCACGCCAAGAGCCGTTGCGGCCTGAACTTGAGCGTTTTCCTGGCCGTGGCAGTGTTGGCACCTGCTCGGTTATTTTGGCTGAGTATTCCGTACTCCGTGCAGATGTATGTACATAGTAACTACGGAGTACGGAGTAGTTAGTTCGTGTTATGCCAACTACGTGTCCGACAAAGATGTCCTCCGTACTCGGGAGATGCTCTCACATTAAGAACCTCCCCCCCCCCCCGGTCTCCCCATTCAGTCTGTCACCCGCGGCCACTAACTAACCTGCATGTCCCTTCCGGCATGGATGTGTAAACAAGCAGGCTACGCCGTACTCCGTACACAGCCGTCCACCGGGTTGCCTGCCTGCCTGCCCGCCTTCAAATAGACTTTTGGAACGGTCATGGCCGCCTGAATCGTGGGAGGATGCCTGTCCATAACGGCCATGGTACAAGGTACAAGGGAGGAGGCGATGGGCGCGCGGCGCCAAGAGTAATACCTGTACAGAGCGGGCGTGTCAGAGCTGACATGGCCGGCAGAGCACCGAAACGAGACGCTGATAGACTAAGTAATCTACTCGGTAGTTACAGAGTAGTTCTGCAGTTACTGACGACGACTAAGAAATTGACGTCGAGATACTCCGTACGGAATAGAGGCCTTGATAATCAAATCACGGCTGCTGTCATTGGCGCCTCCGACCGAATCCCGGCCCGCCCCTCCCCCCTTCTCTCCCGGCTCACGTCAAATCTCCATCTCTGTCGTGCTCCATCTTCCCCCGTCCCTTGTTATCTATCTACAAGCTATCTATCTCCTTCGGAGCATTTCTAGTTTTTTATTGACTCAATTGGCCCCCCTCCCCCCCTCCTCCCCCAACAAACGCAGTGCGGCATAATCCCTCATCCCTCCCCTCCCCATCCGTTCCCCTCCGGCCTCCGCGTCTCCGGGTCCTGTCCGTTTCACGCCAGACTGTCTGTGCCTGCGACTGTATCTGCATCTGCAACACCAACTGTCCCACCCTCCGCCAGTTGAACCACCAACCACGACTCTTGGCTGTACAACCCAATCTGCTTTCTTATTTCTTCGGGCAACAACTTAAAAACCACCACCCATCCGTCCGACTTCATCCGCACACATGCTCCCCGCTCGACGACTTCTTCTCAATCCCTCCCTACGCACCATCCGCCTAGCAGCAGCCCGCCTGCCCGTACCGTCCGCTCGATTCGCCAGCTCCTGCTGCGGCGGCAACAACTCCTCCAGCGCCCACTCTGCCCCTCCATCGTCGTCGTCATCATCATCACCGTTTCCCTCTTCTTCCTCAACCACCACCACCACCACCACCACCCGCCCAATCCTCAACATGTCGTCCTCCAACCCCCCCAACCCCGACGACGTGTCGAAATACCTCGCCCAATCCCACGACCGTCTCTTCGAGCACAACCGCGCCTGGGCCGCCGCCAAGGCCACCAATGACCCTACCTACTTTGCCAAACTCTCAGCCGGCCAATCCCCCGAATACCTCTGGATTGGCTGCTCCGACTCCCGCATCCCAGCGGAGCAAATCACCGGCCTCGAGCCCGGTGAGGCCTTTATCCACCGCAACATCGCCAACCTCGTCTGCAACACTGATCTCAACGTTATGAGCGTGATCAATTACGCAGTCCGACATCTCGGCGTCAAGCACATCATCGTGTGCGGCCACTACGGCTGCGGCGGTGTCAAGGCCGCCATGACCCCCAAGGACCTCGGCCTTCTGAACCCCTGGCTGAGGAACATCCGCGATGTCTACCGCCTGCACGAGGACGAGCTGGATGCCATCCCGGAAGAGGAGGCACGCTACAACCGGCTCGTCGAGTTGAATGTCGAGGAACAGTGCCGCAACATTGTCAAGACAGCCGCCGTGCAGCAGAGCTATGCGAAGAATCAGTATCCCATTGTGCATGGCTGGGTCTTTGGTTTCCACGATGGCTTGCTCAAGGACCTCAAGATTGACTTCCAGGCTATGCTCAAGAAGGTCCAGAAGCTTTACAATCTTGCTGACGCGGTGGAGTAGTAGTTGTAGCAGCAGCAAGAACAGCCTGGAATTATAGCTGGAGAACAAGAGCACCCAGCAAGAGTGTGTGCAATGACACATGGGAATGTTGAGACACAATTTTTAGAGTTCGATATTTGTTTTTATTTCTAACGCGGGAGACACATACGGTGCGGTATAGAGACGGCGGCGAACAGGGGATGACAGCGTTATTTTATGGTGTTGGGGACTATGTATAGAGAGACGGGCTGCGGATGCAGTGGTGACGTTGTAGTAGACATGGACTCGGAGTTATGTGATGTCCAGATGAACGATGGTATGTGAGGGATCACAATGCCTTGCGTTGATGATGGCAAAATGAAAAACTTTTTTTTATTTTATTTGTCTGGTTATTTCACTGACCATGCAGTTTAATCTGTCTGTATCATACAAGTCCTGATCCTCATCATTTGCGTACTCTACGAAGTGTCGTAATGGAGCCGGTCACCGCCCGTCAAAAGAGTTCGGTACTCATAGTTCGATGGAGTTTGTTTTCGCTATGCACTGAGCCCGAAGCAACGCGGGCTCGGGGCTCCGATTTCATCCCAGCCATGAGTCAAGGATTGTACTCGTTGTGTATGGTCGCTGATGTGAGCGCAAGTGATGACGTAACTTGATTTGTATATGAATTTTAAACCTCGACAACTTCATGCCAAGTGACATGGCTATTACTACGACCACCAATATTCCATCTCATCTCGTCTCCCGGTACTCCGTACTGTCCACGTCTCCATCCATCTGTTCCTAAAGACTTGGTATCAAAATGAGAAATGAGAAAAAACATAATCCACATGTGACGCACTGTTAAGGTGCCAACCATTTCCCTGAAAAATATCAAAATCCCTCCCTATAGCATAACTCTAATCTGCCACCCCCACTCCCCCCTTTTTTTCTGTCTTTGGTGGATAGTGGGATAGATTGGCCACAATTCTACGGAGTACTCCGTTATATTTCTAAACATGTTCAGTGCCCTGCACAGGACCTTGGGCACCCCGCGAAGAGCTGTACTTGGATACAGAGTCGCCTGTGTCTTTGCGTGAGAACGATGCCCACGTCTTGAAGCTGGACATGGAGAGGGTCTTGCGGAACTTGGGGCCCTGGTCGTCGGGCCCGCCCTGTCCCCAAACACCTCGCTGAACCGCGCGGTCTTCGAGCAGGTGGAATGTCCTCTTGATAAACTTCCATCCCTCGATCCCAGCAACGAAGATGACGGTAAAGCCCAGAGCCAACGCCCATTCCCATGATATGCCGACGTGTTTGAAGAACTTGGTGTTGACCACTGGGATGTATACAACGGGGAAGACAGACAAGGCCCCAATGATGACGGACCAGAACAGGAATCGGTTGGAGTACAGGTCCTTGAAAATTGGGAACCGGCTGTCGTCATCAGGGTTGAGGCGGAAGATGGATCGTCGCAAGCTCTTGAACTCCCAGGCCGAGATGAGAATTAGCCAAGTGAGCTCTGCAAACGTGGCGGCACGAGCCCTGAACACCGCATTGCAGGCTTCTGTGTATTCCGTGTTGCAGTTTTCGCCAAGATCTCCGTTGTTGGCGCCGTAGATGATGATGCAGAAAGTGCACATTGTGCACGCACCCATGATGATACCGTACACGATCATGTCAACGATGATCTGGTTCGTAAAGACGCCACGTCGCTTGTCCTGTGGTGGTTTGCGCATGACATCCTGTGCAGCAGCTTCTCGGCCCAGACCGAAGGCAGGGAATGAGGACGTAACCATGTTGATCCAGATAATCTGTAGTGGCGAGACGGGAAAGACAGAGAAGCCAGAGGAGTCGACAAAGCCAAGACCGGCTATCAGCAGAATGACCTCGCCTACGTTGGAGGTGAGTAGATGCAGCACAAACTTTTGAATATTGTCAAACATGCGCCGTCCCTCGCGGATAGCAGAAACAATAGAGTTGAACTTGTCGTCTGTGAGCACAATCTTGGACGCAGACTTGGCCACGTCGGAACCGGAGCCCATGGCTATACCGACATCAGCTCGAGACAGCGATGGCGCATCATTGACACCATCACCGGTCATGGCCATAAAGGCTCCTCGCCGTCGAAGGGCCTCAATCATGCGGGTCTTGGTATCAGGAGCGCACCGAGCGATGACCAGTGGCAGCTCCTCCATTGCGTCAATCTCTGCGTCGGTCATTTTGTCAAAGTCCGTAGCCTTCTGGACGATGGACTGAGCAACCTTTTCGGGAAGGACCCCCAGGTTCTTGGGGATGATACCGACTTCTTTGGCAATAGCTTTTGCGGTCTCGGGGTGATCACCAGTCAGCATATGAACCTTGATACCGGCCTGCGAGCACTCTCCAATGGATGGCTTGGTCTCTCGTCGAGGCGGATCATAGATTCCAGCAAGTCCAAGGAGAGTGAGATCCTTTTCAATGTCTCGGCGAAGTGCCTCATCGTCTGCCGGGGAAGTGGACTTTTGGGCGACATATCGACCATCAAAAGGACGGTAGGCGACGGCAAGAACTCGTTGGCCCTGAGATGCAAGGGAATTCATTTGGTTGAGCACGTCTTCCTTGAGCTCTTCCGAGATTGGTTTTTGGTCAACGCCGGTACCAATGTGAGAGCACAAATCCAAGACACGCTCTACAGCACCCTTGGTGAAGACCATGCTTTGTTCAGTCTCGATGATGGAGCCGCTTTCACCTTTGGGGGCGTCGTAGATGACAGACATGCGCTTAATGGAGCTGTCAAATGGGAATTCGGCAAGCTGCTTCCACCCATTGCCCTCAAGAGTCTTCTTGCCCTGGTTGAATCGATGAGCAAACACCTGAAGGGCAATCTCAGTGGGTTCACCAGTGGTCTGCCATTTTTCTTCCTCATCATCATATCGGACCGTGGCAAGGTTACAAAGGGCAGTAGACAAGAGGAAAGCCTGAAGTTCATCTGTCATTTCGGTTTCCAGCTCAGGCTCTGGATCCTTCTGGGGCATCTTGGGGTTGAGCTTCTCTTCGGGAGCATCAAACGTGAGAACAGCGGCACTACGCTCTCTGTCATAGTCTCGCTTGGGTTCTTCCTTTTCCGGAATGACCTCGTCCTTGCTTTGAGAATAGGTGACGCGCCCCTTCGTAGGATCATTTGGGCTCTGTGATTCGCGAACGGTATAGGTATGAGTAGAAGGAATCCAGGCTTTGCGGACGATCATGGCACCTTCTGTCAGGGTACCCGTCTTATCCGAGCAAATGTTGGTGACACCTCCAAGGGCTTCAAGAGCGGAAAGATCACGAACGACTACGTTTGCTTTTCGCATAACCGTTACAGCTACTACCATGGTGATGGTCAAGACACTATTAAAATGGTCAGAGTCTTTTACAACTTTTGCGTTACCGGGGGGAGTGCAAATGAAGCACTTACGCAACTAAAGATTCGGGAATAATAGCAATACCAAGCGATGTGGCGTAAATAATGACTTCATTGCGCAAATCGAAATGATTGACGCCGAACACCACCATGGCGAGAATGATGGCGCAACCGAAGAGGATATAGGCCAACGCGGAGAGCTTTCGCTGCAACGGCGTACCTTCGGTCAAACCGAGAAACTTGCCAACGATATCGTATGTTCGCTTGGCTAAACCCACAACGGGCTGTTTCTTTCCGTATTTTCGCCAGTTCATTGAGCGTCCGGCTTTACGCTGCTTCTTGGAGGTAGATGCGGCAATTTTGCCCACTTCAGTAGTCATACCGATAGCGGTGACGATACCACGACCTCTGCCCTTTCGGACAACGGTTGTGGCGTAAGCCATATTGACTCGGTCACCAATGCCGACTTCGTCTTCGGACGCAGCAGGCTTCTCTGTACCTGGAGCGAGGATGTCATTTTCGGTCGTCTTTTCAACCGGAATTGATTCGCCGGTAAGTTGGCCCTCTTCACAGGCCAGGTTCATGGCCTCAAACATTCGGAGATCTGCGGGAACGGTGTCACCCATTTTGAGCAGAACAATATCTCCGGGTACCACGTCTGGGCTAGCAGAGTGTTAGTCTTGTTTAATCGATAGTCTGAGGAGGAGGACGTAGTCGGCTTACTTGGAAATGACTTGTGTTTTGCCGTCTCGAAGTACCATGGCACTAGGCGAGGACAGAGCACGGAGAGCATCCATACGTTTCTCGGCGCGATACTCCTGCCAGAAACCAATGGTGACGTTAAGGGCAATCACAAAGACGAGCACGCCGCCTTCAATGTAATCATGGATGCCAAAGCTGAGGGCCATGGCAAATGCGAGCACAATAATCATGGCATTGAGAACTTGTTTGGTCAAAATTTTGTACCACGGGATTGTATCACCCACATCCAGCTCATTCTTGGGATATTTCTGCTGAAGCTCATTTACTTGAGTCGTGGTCAGACCTTTGTCGACGTCGGTGTTGAGTGCTTTGGCCGTTTCCTCCACAGAGAGGAGGAACGGGTGTTTTGGGAATTCAGCCATTGTCAGATGATGACCAGTGGGAGCAGTATTCACCGTTTCGCTGCTCGGAAGGGGGACACAAAATAGTGAAGGCCGAAATATAATTCATAGACGTTGTGGTCGGCGTTGAGGTTCGCCAAAACAAGGCAAGGGCGTATAAAGCCAACCAAAGTTCGCGCTACTACGGAGTAGTGGTTGTTATTACCGTTGACGTTGGAGCCTCTCAGTGATGATTTCAAGTATAGATCGAGAGACCAAGACGTTGATTATTAAACTTCTAGAAAGCGACATTGTCCGCATGCGGGGGGCAACGGTCATATAAATACTCGGAACTTGAACCAGACTCTTCTACAGCCAACATCCTAAGCATCGATGAAGATTGAGTTTGGCAAAACGCCAAGAAAGGCACTATAGAGAACGTGGGGCAAAATGAGGCATCTCGTACACGAACCAATGCTTGGCAAAAACCTCTACGTCTATGTGCGAGTAAGTAACAAGTCATCATTGTGAATAAAGCTTTCTCCCCATTCCAACCTGGCGCAATTGCAACAGACATCCATGAACAAAGTTGCATGGTGCAGGTTATAGCGTGACGTCAAAGAACGGAGAAGCCATGTGGACGTCTCCGGCTTCGCATGGGATGCGCGGTGAGGCTGTGGGCCGAATCAGCTCAAACAGAGCGCATTATTGCATTGAGGCTTTCTGATTTGCAATGCCAAGACCTTTGAGGCAAAGCTCTACTCTGGCGCACCTAGGCGAGGAGACAAGAATCACGAAAGGCTCGGCGGTTGACGTATCGTGAGCTTATCATTGTCTGAAGGCGTCCAGGGGGCCAAATTGGTGGGACGAGGCAGGCCACACAGAATAGCCAAGAACTAACTAAGGTTCGAGCTAGCAGGGAAGGTGCAGCCGCCTACCCCTCGTGCTTCTTTCTGTAAGCAGAGGGCAGCTCATGTCCGTCATTCATTCCACAGCAGCACACTGGAACCTGGTTGTCGCCGTTCTGACCAGAAAAAAGTTGAGACAGTCAAGCATCTGTCAATAGCCGGCATCCGACTGCGATCCCACTGCAAAAACAAAGTATACACCGACCGACCTATCCGGCTCTCGCCTGCTGGGCGAAATCCGTACTATGCATGTTGAACCACGGACCATGTAGCCAACGGGTAGAACTGCCTCATCACTACGCCGTCCAGGGCGACCCCAATTGCATGATCAGCTCTCTTCCCGCCAAGACGAAACCTCATCTTGGCAACAACGCGCGTTGTCCACTCGTTGAAGCGGCACGGTGTTGCCAAGAAGATTGAACGGAGGTGTTGCCCACAATAATGGCCACCGAACCATCCAGGGCAGTTGGTAGGTTGCTGTTCTCCGTAGCGCACTGTACTCCGCAGTTCTCCGAACATTTACTTCGTACACAAGACATCCTGGTGAGTTAAGGTTAATATTTGGTGCGCTCAAGTGCTACCAAGTGCTACCAAGTGCTCCAGCTTATCTGGCGTCGCCAGGCTTCCAGTAGGTAGCTCTAGCGCCTCTTAGTGGACGATAATTGGTTTTAGCGGATGGCCAAGCCGCTGTGATTGCACCAACAGCCGAATGCTCCTGACCCGAAGGACTTGGCGCTCAACTAGTTCCATCAATCGACACTGCTTGACATCGCTACAATGGTCAACGTGCTCACAAGATATCCGTCCCGGCGCTACGGGGGAATTACAACATAGTGTTTCATGCCTCCAGGCGCAAAAATTTTATTTAAAAACTAAAGAAAGAAGGACAGAACGAAAGAAAGAAAGGAAAAAAAAAAAAAAAACAGCTCTGGCGTACTTGGCACGTCTCTAGATTTGGTTAACTAGTTGCTTTATGTCCCGGCAGAGCCTCGACGTCATGTCACAGTGTCCAGTCGTGGAACCAAGAATCTGGGGTTGTTGGTCGCGGCCAACGAGCTTAGCATGGTAATGTGATGCACTAAAATTCGTCGATAGCTAGCAGTAGTTGAAGTTGGAGTTGTTGAGTGTCATGGAACAACTAATACTTCAGGGGATTCCATCTGTATAACGCAGAGGCAAAGACTTTTACTACCCTCGTGGGTTGCTATTCCCCAAACCACCCAGAGGCGAGGCGACCCATCCGAGGTATTTGTTGTGCTCGATGCTGAGTATCGTCAAGATATAGAGTCCCGACAGGCCAATTCTCTATCCTCATAGCACCATTTTCTTCCCCTCCGTCGCCAATATCGCCTGCTGTACAAAAACCCATCGGGATGAACGCCTCTACAATTAGTGCTTTTCCCCTCTGCTTTCCAGGGCAGGATGCTCTAAATCGTTATCTGAAGTCTCTAAGCCAAGAAGGCTGATCATCCTTCGCCTTTCCTTTCTGCAAATATGCAGTCCAAATGCGCGCGACACCCAAACATTCGCGGCTGCTTTTCCAATCAAAAGACCCTCACAGCCACATCGAAGCCTGGTCCCAGGACCTCCAAGATAACAAGAAGCAGCAAAGGCACTCGCTGACTAAATGCTGAAGCAGGTGGTGCTATCATCTTGACAGCGACTCCTCACCTCGGCATTATGTTTTATTGTTGAGTAGGTGCTTGTATTGAGGCTTCCAGGCTTCTAGGCTTCTTCCACGCCAAGAACCCCGACTTTCTTGGCATGTTGGTTTTTCCTGCTGCGTCCCATGCCTCATCCATCTGGCGAGTCACGTGCCCCCGCCCATGAACCACCGAACGCCCCACTCCGGTGCGGCGGCGTTGCTGCGCCTCCCGCCGGTTGAGTGGGCTGCCGGTCAGACCGATCTCACTCCGGAGATAGTTGAAAGAGATGCGAGCGGTTGTGACAAAGTCATCCCTGCATACCAATGGGGCGATACTTTCCTTCCTTGACATTTCAATTAGCTATCTTCAAGGATTGCGCGTTTGCAAGAGACCAAACTTGTGGCTTATCTGCGAGGCTAATTTATCACGGGGCGACCCAAAAAAACGTCTTGGGACACTCCTCTTCATATCGAGGCTTTAGTACATTCTCCCAGCGAAGGTACTATCTGAGATGGGGAATTGCGCGCGTCAAATGCCAGGCTGAGGAGCTAGAACGGCAAAATACAATATGTAGCCAGTCGCTATGCAATTGGACCAGGACGACTATTAATATCGTATGTTACTGCGCACTCACCAGTGTCCTCAATGTATCGTACAGTGGCGTATCAATATTTAGGCCACTATATTTTGTTGTACACTATGCATATATTAAGATTTATCTTCTTCAGTCGTATGTACCGTATATCCAGATAGCCAGTTATTCATGACAAATAATGACAGGCCATGTGCCATCCTGTATCCAAAACGCCACCTCCAAAACAAAATTTACACATACCAGGTTATGATATTGCTTATTAATACCTGCGCAACGTCCGTCTATCCTCATAGTAGACTGATGAAGAGTCCGGCGAATGTGCCAAGCGCAATGGCACCAACACCAGGTGCCAAGAACGCTGCGTTGGAGCTGTCGGGTTTAACTCCAGTAGCGCCAGATCCCAGATACCACGACCCAATGTCAGTCAGCTTGCCCTCGTTGTTGAGGAACGCCGCATTGGCTCCCACGTTAGAGTTTGTGGAGCGAAACGCGCCAAAGTACGAGTAACGACCGAGATAGTCAAGCTTCTCAAAATAGTCAGACGTTTGGTTGAAGAAGGCCTGTGTGGCCTGGAGATCCTGGTGTGCATATGCATATTCTGTTACCCAGATCTCTGCATCGGGCCATCTGTATCAGAATGCATATTAGCCAAAATTCAGCGACACCATTGAACTTGAACTGCTCGACAATTTCTTGCTTCGAGTCGAGCCGATGGTGGATGATGTGCAATATACTACTCACGTTGCCTTGCGCTCGCCTATATGGGAAGCCAGACCGCCAAAATTGTCATACCAGTGGACCGGTAAGAAGCCCCAGGTGCAATTCTTCTTCTCATTGCCGGTGCTAATCAGCTCTGAGCAATTTCCCAAGAAATTCTTCAGCCAGTCCAAACCTGTCGGTGCACCAGTGCAAGCAGGCAATCCAAGTTTCACGCCCATCTTGGCAAGAGGTTCAATGTTGGCGACCCACGCGATGGCTGCGTTTTTGGGGTTGACATTGCTACCGCCATTTGCGGCTATGCCGTCTGGTTCGTTGAACGCCATGACGTGTTTAATCTTGGTGCCCTGGTCGATGAGCTTTTTGACGTCGTTCAAGAAGGTGGTGTCTTTGGGGTTCGGGCCAACACCCCACATCATGGGAATGAATTCAAACTGATCCTGCGACAGCGAAGCATAGGCTGGCGATGGCAGGCTTTGGTAATTGTAGTACCACTTCAAGTCGCTGCTCGACTGTGCCCAGAGCTTGTTGTCGTCAGGGTGATTGGGATTCGGCGTAAAAACAAGTCCCCGCTTGGATGAAGCTGCAGAGAGCTCTATGAAAGAGACGAGCTGCGCGACAAGTAACGAGCCCTTCATCGTGATGATGTTGTGGGAATGTAATATGGCGCCTCGGCCCGAGCGTTCGATGATAATGCGGGTTGAGTTGGGTGACAAGTATGCTCGCAAATATGGATTAGCTATCGATTGGCGTCGACCGTAACTCCTGCTCTTCAAGATCAGATGCTAAACGTAGCGTCGGTCCCCGAAAAAAAAATTAAATGATCGTTCGTACGCGGCTGGCGCTAACGTTGGCGTTGCAAAACTGTATATGAGCGGAGAAAAGAACGAAGATTTCGATCGAACGCAGTCGCCCGCAGAACCAGATGGACAGAATGAGGACAGATGACAAAAACAAGCAAAACAGCCACCAAACGAGCGATGGGTTAGTTAACAGATCAACGGAGGAGGAAATATGTGACGGGCAGAGAAGTGCAGCAGCAGCAGCTGGACACCTAGCTGGAAAAACCTTGTGGCTTTGGCTCAGGTGCTGCCCAACCGCAATGCTATGATGGACGCTACGGCGGCCAGAGGCACGCCAGTCACATAACCACTCGTCGCGCTGACGAGAAAATGCAAATATTGGACCAGGGGCGATGCCTAATACGAGTTTCGAGATCTGTACGTGGCCCACCGAACCCACCGTCGGCGGCCTTGGCACATTGTGACAGAGCAGTGGTGCTGGGAGATGGGCAATCTGCTTTGGCTGTTTGGGGCATTGCCAGTCACCTATTCCAGCGGGCTAACGTCAGCTGCAGATTAATGATGTGGCTCCTCTGTTTACGGTGAATGTGCGTTTACTGGTTTCGGTTGGTTGACGACAGCGATAAGGCAGGGGGATCAGGGGTGAAGCGGCACGAAACCAGGCGAAGCAGATTGGCAGACTATTTATGGACCAATTGCTCCGACGCCTAAATCATGGTATTTCTCTCGAGGAAACTATACATTTCCTTTCACAGCATCTATTTATCTATCTCAGACTTAATTCTTATTAAACCCGACAGCAAGTGCGATAGTTGTGTAGAATTGAAATACAAAGGTTGCTGCTGGGGTTCTGGGCGATGGCTCATTCAATCAGTCAACCGATGCTAGCCCAAGTGGCCCCGAGAGGCAAACTACTAGTTATACAGGCCGGCCAATGTGTCCGGACATGTCTCACTCCGAGTTCCGTGTTGTGCATACAAACTACTTACTCGGTAGCACGAACAAGATATCTTGCCGGTAACTACGGAGTAGCCAGTAGGGCCCATATTTGCGAGATGCAATGATTCTGGCTCCCGTCAAGCATGCATTTGTTCAACTTTGTCATTAGCCACCTGTGAGTGCTAAACCCATCGTAAAGCCGGAAAATGACCACGTTGTTCCCGAATTCGTGAGGTACCCGATCGCACCTAAATGCGTAGGTACACGGCTAGTCAACGTGCACCGTTTCATGCGCGAGCAGCGCCTGTTCATTACTTCTGGTAAGGTACAGCCCAGCGAGCGCAAACACAATTTATTCCATAGAAACGTCGTACACAGCGCCGGTGGAGGTTAGGTACCGCCTACGTGCAAAATGACATGATTTCGGATGTTTCACAGGATGGGGTAGTAATCATCTGGCATCTCTACTGCATTGGTGAAACTAATGATACAGCAACACGTAGGACACGGTACCGGAACTATGGCTCTCACACCTATTTTGAGCCCCCGCAATCGGATGCCATCGCATCATCCACCGGAGGATCTGAACAGAAGCGGCCAGGTTAAGTAAGCAGCAACGGCACAGCTGCTTTAGCCTCGGCTTAACCCCACACCGGAAGCATCTGAGGCGATCCTCGGTTCCGGTACAGCGAACTTTCCCCATAAACGTACCATCGTCCACCTCCCACTGAAGAACATTTTGGAAGCAATTTTGTCGAAACTGCCCACCACATTAGAATCTACTTTCTTCTTGAAGCAGTCAACCAGGAAATTAAGATCCCGCTGAGAGATTCCCAAGATATTCTCCACAATGGCCGTCGAACGCATCGGTTCCATCATCAAGCACTTGGCCCCCGGGTCGTCGCTGAACCAAATGTAAGCTTTATGTGCATTGCATTACACGCAGACCGCCTAGCTTCACAACATGTATACATAAAACTAATATATCCGGTTTCCCTTGATAGGCAGTCCAAGAACCCAGATGATATCGTCGTCACTTTAGCGGTTCGAACACCACTCACAAAAGCCCGCAAGGGTGGCTTCAAGGACAGCAGTCTCGAGTACATGATGTATGCGCTGCTGAAGCAAGTTCGGGAGCGCAGCAACTTGGACCCTGCCCTTGTGGAGGACGTCTGCTTTGGAAATGTATGTATCCTTAAAAAAACCCTTTAGTTTAAAACTATTTGGCTCCCTCATTAACCCTGTTTTGCACGCAGGTTTCCGATGGCAAGGCTGCCTATAAGCTTCGCGCCGCTGCGCTTGCGGCTGGCTTTCCCAACACGGCTGGTGCCAGCACCGTCAATCGATTCTGCTCATCCGGGCTGAAGGCAATTGCCGACATTGCACACTCCATCTCCAATAACTCCATTGAGATTGGTATTGCTGGTGGTGCCGAGCTCATGTCCATGCCTGGAGATCGCCTCGAGGCGCCCTTTGACGAGGCTGTACTTGCTGCAAGCCAAGAAGCAGCCGATTGTATGCAGCCCATGGGCTGGACTAGCGAAAATGTCGGTCGCGACTTCAATATATCTCGAGAGGAGCTGGACAAGTACTCCGCCGTGAGCTTCCAGCGTGCCGAGGCTGCCCAGAAGGCCGGCTGGTTCGATGATGAAATCGTCCCCATTACCACCAAAATCAAGGGCCCAGACGGCGAAGTCAAGGAAGTTACTTTGACCAAAGATGAGGGTATCCGACCTGGCACCACGGCTGAGAGCCTGGGCAAAGTTCGAGCTGCTTTCCCTCAATGGGGCAACTTGACTACCGGTGGAAATGCCAGCCAAGTCACAGACGGCGGTATGTATTTTATTACCTTGGGCAATATTTGTCTCGGCTTGACTTTTTTTTCTACTACACACGCTAACTTCTTAATAGCCTCCGCTGTCATTCTGATGAAGCGATCAACTGCCGTCAAGCTCGGTCAGCCTATTCTAGCCAAATATGTCGGCTCTACCATCGCCGGCCTGGCTCCCCGCATCATGGGTATCGGCCCCAGCATCGCGATCCCCAAGTTGCTCTCAATCCACAACATCTCTCTAGCCGACGTTGATGTTGTCGAGCTTAATGAGGCCTTTGCTACCATGGCTGTCTACTGTCGCGACAAGCTGCAGCTCGATTGGGAAAAGATGAACCCTCGTGGTGGTGCCATTGCTCTTGGTCATCCATTGGGTACGACGGGTGCCAGACAGGTCGTCACAGGTTTGAGTGAGCTGCGTCGCACCAAGAAGAAGATTCTTCTTACATCTATGTGCATAGGTACGGGCATGGGAATGGCTGCCCTGTGGGTCAATGAGGCGTAAAATACTGTATTATTCAACAGGTTTAAAAAATTAAAGCGTGTTTATTTTATTTTATTTTAATTTTTTGATTAAGTGAGCAGCAGCAGCAGCAACACTAGGTTATGACGAGTCGGGTGTAGTCCTTGCAAACGTAGATGACGATGTCTGACAACTTGACATGCAGACGACAGATTCGCCGTGGCTTATCGCTTGCTTCTTTCGCATCCAAGTCCCAGCAATGGAGCCACGTTGTTTGCTCACAGTTTTCAAGGTGTCTTGTTATGAAAGACGGGCATGAGTAAGTAGTGGGTTCGTGTATTCGAGACGTTTTTCGTGTTTTTGAATTCCATCCAGTGAATAATTTAGAATCCATGTCAATATATCCGGTGAGGAATCATGCGTTATTGGTTGAAGATGGATTCATCGACATGGAAGCGGATATGTTACCGGACAATCGGTCACGGATGGCCAAGACGGCTTTGGTGTTGACGTTTGGGTTTCTTTCGCGGAATCCAGGCTGACATGAGTCGATCAAGCTTCCGCCTGGATCTTGGGGGGGCAGCATTGAGCAGGAGGGGGTGGGGAAGAAGTTCAATTTAAGACGACCATAAGTGTGTCCCCCCTTGTAATATCCTTTGCGAACATGAGGGGGATTCCTTCGTAGGAGTCTACAAAGCGGCCGAATTTATTCGTCCTTTGTTTCGTGGTATGCGTCGAGTAGATTATGTTATGGTGGTAATATAGCTCATGTCTGTCATGCACCGTCCGCTGTCACTGAGCTTTAATGGTCTCGGGGTTTTCCTTTATTAGCACACCGTCTTTGGAGGGATGAAATGTTGACAGCCCAAGAAACGCATTTACTAGTATAAGACGCAGCAGTACGTACCAAGCCCACAGAAAAATCGATGCATTACACAGTCTCCCGTTCGATCCGATTGTTGCAGCTATAGACTCGGGCGGAGTGGGGTCCGGCATGCATATGAGGTCGCGAGGTGTGTAAGATGCTACGCACACACGTACTTTAGTAGTAACTATGCAGTAGTAACTATGCAGCTGCAAGCATGGAGTCTTTTTGCACTCATCACACCGTGCCTCTTTGGCAGCCAAGACCGCCGTGACACCCCAGTACAGCGTTGAATAGTTAGCTGAACCAGACGGAACGGGGGCGGTTCTTCCGGTACATGCACCAGAGGCGCATGTGCGTAGCATCGCCGGCGGAGAGGATTGGCGGAGATCCTCGATGGCTGGATTCAGGCAGATGGATGCATTCAGTGGCGTTAATGGCCCTGCTCTCGCATGCACCGGGGATGCGTTCTATGCTTTGCGACTGAGCTACTACGTATAACTACTCCGTACTGCGTAATTCAATTTCCTTTCTATGCTGTTACTAGTACAACAAAGAAGCCAGGGGTCTACTTATTAAGCCCCCAGGGTTCATTGCATGGCCCTGCCACTAACTATTGTACACCAGTGCGCGGAAAGAGGGGCGCAACGTGGGAGCGCGCCGTCTGGTGGCACACTTGGTCTCACTGTGCCACTAAAATCGCGCCAGCGCAGCGCAGCCAGTGTAGATCAGCGGCCTGGACGGAGTACGGAGTACTCCGTAGAGGTCCGTCCATTCGCCCTGTGGATTCTACACCATTCGTCGTCGCTGAAGAATTCATCACAGGAGGCATCAAGACTTATCACAGGGCGGAGTGCGCAGCTCTGTATATGCAGAATGGGTAAATTCATTAGTGTCATTCATGGCTTGAACCAAACTTGCTCTGTATAAGTCATCATTTCCGTTATGTTTTGGCTCTGGCGATCAACCCCTCCTACTCCTACGCGACATATTCCATAGCATCCACTTCTAGACCGTGCTTGGAGACGTTGCTCGTCGGTATGGCCGTATATAAGCAAGACTATCACGGCTTCTGGCCGTATACTACGTATCTACGACCAGTCAGTAAGAGGGATCGTACTCCGTACAGTGCAACAAGAAATTGAAATGCTCACATTGGCCACCAGGCATGGATATGCCTGTCCCTCATTTCTTTTCTCACACTAGTCAAGAACACTTCGACTCGTTCCGCTGACCAGCCCAAGCAGCGCGTAAAGAGTGCCAGGCTCAGTCCTGACAGACTGCCAGCAATGTTGTGGTAGCTCCAGAAGCCTGATTCGAAACAATTAGCTCCAGGTATGAATGTGGCAGCGTCGAAAGCGGCAACTTACCCAGGTCCCGATAGTACTGCTGTGCAGGCCACGTGTTGGTTGGCCATCTATATTCCACCACGGTGACATTGATGAATCCAGCATCAATCATCTGTTGTTCGTAACGTAAAGCACTGTCACCATAACGTTTGAGAACTTCACACGACTCCATCATGGTATTTCCCCATATCTTTATGGCCGAGTCATCTGCCATTGTACCGTCAGCACATCTGGGTGTCATAACAATATCCTGAAGCTCGAGCCAGCCGCCGGATTTGAGATTTTCGAAGCTTTGGCTCATAAATCTAGGCCAGTTGCCTATTGAGCCAACGAGCATACGGCCGAAAACGAAGTCAAAGGGCTGAGGATAAGCCCATTCATCCTCCAGGTCGTCGATGATGAAAGAAACATTAGGTGGGACACTAGAACAAATCAGATTTCTTTCCCGATGACGAAAATCACGTGTGAACTCTTACAATGTTGGTTGAATGGGACTGATATCAACCCCCAAAATCTTGTGTGGACATGTTAATTCATGGTCTCTTCTGATGGAGGGATGTGTCTCACATCAACACCGGGCAGTTTGTCACCTATTTCAAGGCATAACGTTAGTCTAAGAGACAATGGACCTAAAGATTGAAAGTTATGTTTACCCATGTCCACGGCCCAAACTCCGGTGCCGGTGCCAGCATCAAGGATACTGCGAATTCTGGTCTCGTCAATGGGAGCTTCATATATCTTGCCGCCGAGGGTAAGGGTAAACAAATGATGCTGTAGATCTTTGGATTTTGTCAGTTTACTGCTCGATCATAGTGTAACTTACATCCGGCCACAGCAGACTAATCAGGCTCGGTGACGAGTCAACGGACGCATCCATACCTAGACGATCTTGTTCTGTCTTTACAGTCGTATTAGCATCACATTCCATCACAGAAGCAAAGTAATTCCATCCGAAGGGAGTCGTGAAACACAAGGAAGCCGATGGTAAAATTCACCTCATCGTTGGGCAGCACGTAGTTGACTTTTCACTTGTAAGTAATTCGACATATTGTCCGGAGAAAATGATGGTCGGTGGGGCTCACTGGACTCCAGATAAGAATGATACGTTCGTCCATTCTCTTCTCGGTACTGCAAAATGCTTGACCGTAGTGATGTTGTTATGCTGGCGTTATCGTCCTATATGTACTTAGTATACTGATTAATTTTACTGTCAATATGCACAATTCAGACTGCTCACCCCCAATGCCGAGTCGGCATCCGAATGGTCGTCACTATCGGGCCTCGCCTTAACACATCAAAGACCTTGTTAGCTTTCGAGAATAGGATATTTGAAGGATGCAGTTTTACAATAGCCCCTGAATAGGAAGCGGGACAGACCTCTATCTCGGGATGTAATTCACTTCCCAAAGCCGAATCGGTGGCGGCCGGCTGATCGGAATCATCTGGTTTGGCTGCTGCTGCCAGGTTGGCGGCGCCCGGTAAAGGTGTCACCAAGCCAGGCTGCTCGTCGCTCATGTCGGGCACACAAACGTTGTGCTACAGTAGGTTGGCTGCTCGTACTGCCAACGTAACGCAGATGGGGAGGGACCAAACCTTGAAGTCGTCCCAAAAAAAAATTGAAGAACAGAAAACATGTGAGTGGAGGAAGCAAGACCGAAGGAAGGAAGGAAGGAAGGAAGAAGGAAGAAGGAAAAGCCGCAGAATGTCAACTGGTGGGATTACGGCGCATTACTTTACGAGGGTGGAATTCTGAAGAATTGCAACGGGGACCAGATTCACATTTGCCGAATGGCTGATCTGGTCAGCAAACAAGCACCTGGTGAGGCCTTGGGAAGCGAAATGGGCAGCCGAGCACAGCAAGCAGCAGCAACCAGAAAGCCAAAGCGACGAGGCGCCGAGAGCTGGCGTCGGACGGCGCTGGTGATTGGCGGTGGGCACCGCGGCGAACGGTCGCAGAACTGTGAAGGTACAAGGCCCGCTGGTACTCGAGGTGGGAACAGCGGCCCCAGTCCCCAGCGTGTCTCAACCACTTTAACACCAAAAATGGTTCCTGCTGCGCTATGTGCTCAAGCACCTGTTAAGGTGGTGTGGGGTGTCCTGGGGAGATAACTGGAGGAAACTACTCGAGCACGAAGTATCGCATCCATCATCAAACCACACCCCATAAACCTTCGTGCCGCGGCCACATACTAGTACGCTGCATACCTAGGTAGGTTACGGCACCAATCTGCAGAGGATATGACCACCCCCCGTGCAGGAGCCGTCCAATTGGGTGTCCTGCCAGCTGAACCGAAGCCAGCTTGTATGTGCTTGGTTACGGTGCTCGTGTACGTTGTGCTTGTGTATGTACGGAGTACGTTGTGCTCGTGTAGTACAAGGTCCGGCCTGGTCGCTCCTTCAATCTCAAAACGTACGAGAGTGCGGAGTAATTAGCTTTGCCTTTTAGTATTACATACTAGTCAATTAAGTGCCAAATAATACACCTCTTCTCGTTGCCGGGAGTAGCTAATAGTCAACTCGATCTATGAAAATATGCGGCCTTGCCTCCCCTGGCTTGCCCATCCCTTTACCAGCGCTAGCCTAAGACCGCGTTTCCTTCTGACTGCATTTACATATGTAGCTGCTCATTTATTGACTGTGCGGCTTTCTGCTCATTTCAATCTCTAATTTATTAACTTCGGCGAGGTCAACCGGTCCCCCAACCCCGACTCTGCTGAGCCTCACCGTGACGTCGAACGAAACGGTGCATAACAGCCAACAGGACTTGCAAGGTAGTGCCAGCCAGCCATCAAGCCAACAAGCCAACAAGCCAACGAACCAAACGAGCAATTCAAGCGCACAGTCAGACGCGGCAGAGCCAACAGGTCGGTAACGTCCCTGGTTGGGCGCATTTACCTATTCCAGCAACCATGATCGAATCGCTGCCGGGTTTAATTCTTGGTTTGGATTGGTCCCTCGTAGGCTGCATCCAACTTCTCGCCGTTGGCATCATTCTTGTGTTCGTTGCCTCCAGTCTGAACCAGTATATTCGCCTTCGCAACTTCGACGGTCCATTTCTGGCCAAGTTCTCTCGTCTGTGGCTTCTCCAAAGCGTGAGGAGCGGCAAGGCTTACCTGCATTTCTGGAATGTTACACAAAAATATGGTTCGTTCCGCAAGTTGCTCATTATTTCCAAACCAATTCTCGCGTTCGGGTGTTCGCCGGTCGGGCCGGTGCGCTCTTGGTTTTTGCTGAAGAAAGCACAGACTACTGACTAACCGTTGGTCCATTTCGCACAACAGGCCCAATCGCTCGAATTGGTCCCAATGACCTGATTACTAGTGACCCGGATCTTGTAAAACACATGTACAGTGTGCGATCGGAATATTGCCGCTCGAGTTGGTATCGTGGCATGCGGTTTGACCCGAGCAAGGACAACTTATTGTCATTGAGGAATGAAGCTGACCACAAAGACCTTCGAGCCAAGATGGCCGCCGGTGTAAGTTCCACATCTACCGGCAGCTTGCGCGCGACCAAATCACCTCTTCTCTAGTTCACTGCTGCACTACCCGGCAAGCTGACATGATGCTAATCCTGTTCAATCAGTATTCCGGTCGCGAAGTTCATGGACTTGAGGCTATAATTGATCAAAACATCATACGATTTACCGAATTACTAGGAAAATATGCCGACAAGGGAGCCGTGGTCGATTTTAGCAAGAAGACGCAGTACTTCACGTTGGATGTCATCTCGGATATTGCTTTTGGCACACCCTTTGGCTTTGTACAGACGGACTCGGATGTCTACAAGTATATTGAGACCACGGAAAAGACCCTTCCAATGGTTATGGTTACCACGGTGATCCCTTTTTTGGTTACAATGTTTGCGTCGCCACTGTTTAAGCCCGCGCTTCCATCGGAGAAGGATGTTCTCGGTTTTGGAAAAGTTATGAGGTATGCCACGGTCTATTGTTGTGATAGCCTCACCACCCATCGTCTGAGGTACAACTGGCGCGGTACTGACAAGGTGACACTAACCAGCATCGCAAAACACGTCGCAGCTGAACGATACGGGCCGCAGAAGAAGGTTCAGAAAGACATGCTGGGATCATTCGTTGCTCATGGCTTGACAAACCGTCAGGCTGAATCAGAAATACTCCTTCAAATGTAAGTGCTTTCCATGGCGTGATTCGTCCGGCAGCGCCTCGTTTACACAGTTTCAGTGTTGCTGGTTCCGACACCACGGCGACAGCTATCCGCTCGACGCTGCTGCACATCATCACCACCCCACGAGTACTTGAGAAGCTCCGCCAAGAGATTGCAACGACGGAAATCAAGACTCCAGTCATATCCGACGCCGACGCTCGTCAAATGCCATTCCTGCAGGCCGTGATCAAAGAGGGTCTTCGCATCTTTCCTCCTGTCGCTGGACTCATGGCAAAGCAAGCCCCTTCCGAAGGTGACCATTGGAAAGGCGTATTCATTCCAGGCGGGACTCGCATTGGCTCTTGCGCATGGGGTATTTTCCGCCGCGAAGACATCTGGGGCGAAGACTCCAAAGAATTCCGACCCGAACGATGGTTAGAGAGCACTCCTGAATCACTGCGTCGAATGGAAGACGCCCTGGATCTTATCTTCAGCCACGGTCGTTGGCAGTGTCTAGGTCGGCCCATTGCGCTGGTAGAGTTAAACAAGATATTCGTGCAGGTAAACTTAAGACCAACAAAGCGCTTTTACCTCTCTTTGGCAATTTCTTCTTCGTTAACCAGTACTAATACATGATGGCAACAGCTACTCCGCCAGTTTGAATTTTCTGTGTGCGACCCCACGAATCCGTGGACGATTTACAACTGCGGCATATTTTCTCAATCCGATTTTCGGGTTCGAGTCGAAAGACGAGAGTTCTAATGCTCAAACAAGGGAAGATATCATGATGACAATAGGAAATGCCAATGAATATGACGAGCTTTACGACACGGAACACTAGAAATGACGTTTAACTGAGCTTGGATATACCAGTGTGTTAGTGCAATGCAATTTAGTTTGATTTATTATACGACTGGCTATGCAGATACTGGGTCATGACTTTTAATGATAATCGACTTACTGCTCTCGCGGGTGGAATTATGTGAAATGATTTAGGCAACTGCGGATGACCTTTTAACATAATAATATTGTTGCTCCTTGCAATCGTTTACTTTCTAGCTGCAATGAAAACATCTAAAGATGGCTTGTAAGACTCTGACCAGTGAATTGATCGTAATATTGACTGTCGTGGCGAACGTTTGACGACTGAAAGATGCAATGTCCAAGTATACTCTGTAAGCGAGTTAGGCATATTATTAGCCTTCTTGGCGGTCCCTCACCCCACTATTACCCTTCCCTGCCGCACTGTTGACTTCATGGCGGGGCAAAAGATACTTTTACATGGTTGGCTTCGTCTAACGCCGTGCCGCCTTTTGAAATTTTGGATTCTTTGCGACTCCAACAAAACGCCGACATCGACGAACCTCTCCCGCAAGACGTGCGACTCTGCCGCCGGCCCCGACATTCAGCAGCACATGAAGGCTTCCCCGCAATTGGCAAGAGGTCACCAGTAGCGGAAACATACACGTTGGCGACGGTCTGGTAGATCCCGCCCGCCGCCGCTGTCATGCCTCGCGATCCGCTCATCGGCTTGGTGGGCAAACCGTCCGCTGGGAAGAGCACAACACTAAATAGTCTGACGGACGCTTCTTCCAAAGTCGGTAAGTCGTGCTCCTACATATAAGCATTCTCGTGCTTTCCAACTACATGTATCAAGAGAGAAACACGGACTGACTTTCCCATCACTGAGCAGGCAACTTCCCGTATGTCCTTACATCGCAACCCTCCTCCAGCCACCTTCACCACTTACACAATCTAGCTTCACAACCATCGATCCCCAACGAGCAATCGGCTACCTCCAAATCGACTGCGCCTGCGCTCGGCACAACGTCTCGGACCGCTGCAAACCTAACTACGGCGCCTGCGACTCCGGCCGCCGCTCCGTACCTATCGAACTCCTCGACGTGGCGGGCCTCGTTCCCGGCGCGCATCAGGGCCGCGGTCTCGGCAATAAATTCCTCGACGATCTCCGCCATGCTGATGCGCTGATACACGTTGTCGATGCGTCTGGTACGGTTGATGCCGAGGGCAAAGAAACGAGGGGGTACGATCCGTCCGTCGATATAGCCTGGCTGCGGTCCGAAATTGTGGCTTGGATTCTGGGAAACCTCATGCAGCGATGGCCGAGCGTGCGCCGACGGCACGTGGCTGTCAAAGCTACCGCTATGGAGACTCTCCAGGCGCAGTTCTCAGGATATGGAGCAACTTCAACAGTCATCGGCAGGGCGTTGGACCGCTCTGCCATCAAGGAGCCCCTTGAGGAGTGGTCGGACGAGACGGTCGCGCATATCGTTAATGCGTTTGTGGATGAGAAGTTCCCTACAGTGATTGCTCTCAACAAAATCGATCATCCGGACGCAGATAAGAATATTGCCAAGATTGCCAAGATGCAGGACCCTAAGACGATTGTTCTTTGCTCGGCCATTTCGGAAATATTCCTGCGCAAGATGGCCAAACAAGGGTATATCAAGTACATCGAGGGCAGTGAGTTCATAGACACGCGGGAGGATCTCGTCGAGCAGGGCGATCCGGACGGAGGCGGTCTGAAGGAGCTGGACGAGAAGAACCGTCAACGGATAGAGAATCTCAAGGACATGGTGCTGTATAGGTTCGGCTCAACGGGTGTGGTGCAGGTGCTGTCGAGGGCGGCTGAGATATTGGGCCTGACACCTGTGTTTCCGGTGCGGAATACCGCGACGTTTACTTCGGGCGCGTCAGAGTCCAAATTTGTGTTTAGGGACTGCGTGCTCGTGAAGAAGGGGTCGACGGTGGGGGATGTGGCTAAGAAGGTAATGGGGGATGCGCCGATTGCGTATGTCGAAGGGTTCGGAGGTTTAAGAGTGGCGGAGGATGATATTGTTGCCGTGGGAAAGAATGATGTGAGTAGTCTCTCTGTGGTCCACGATGACTGTTTTTTTTTTTTTTGGTGCAACACAAAACAGTACTAACCTTGATGGGTAGATTTTGTCGTTCAAGGTTGGCCGGGCATAAGGAAGATTTGGATACAAAACCAGCATTTTTGGGAGTATATTGGAAGCAAATGCGATATTTGACGCAGGGGAAAACGCACAACGTGAGCCTAGGCTGTGCAGGTGATGGAACTTTCATGGTCATCATATTTGTTTCTAGATTTTATTAGATTCATAGACGAAATTCAAAAGCGGTCTTTGGTTACATCAGGCCCATCATTAATCATACTCATGCACTGCTGCTGTCTTGGCTGCTGTTGATCATTCATTCTATAAACTATTCTAGCGGCAATGGCCATATCTGCGGCTGATGGCCCCAAATTAGCTTCACGCCCTCGCCCTCCGCAACCGTCCTCAGCTGGTCCATCACGGCGCCCTTGACCGACGTCGTGTATATTGTCCTCAGATGCGTGACCTTTAGGACTGAGGCAACCACGCCCGCAAATTCTGCTTCCTCATAATGCTCTGAGAAGATGCTTAGTGTCTCCAGGTTGGGGAAGCTGGCCAGAAACTGGGGCAGAGGTAGATCTTCGTCATTCCTGGGATACGATCGGAAGCGAAATCCGTAACAGCCCATGGATCGGATAGACTTAGAGCCACGGATCCAGTCGAACCCTTTCAGATGGTTTATGCTCTTGTCTCCGACACGGTCATTCAGCGACTCGGTGGGAAAGACGATGTCAAATGAGGATAACTTTCCCGTGTTTAGCGCCTCGGAAAATACGAGTTTCGACGTATCTGGCGAAACGCAAAAGGCTTTAGATCTGATGGAGTGCAGGTTTCGAAATTCGGGATACTGCGGCACTTCAATGCCCGGATGCAAATGCTGACTGCTGCTGAATACCTGCGGTCGACCAAATCGGTCTTCATTCTCCGCTGGAACATCAAAACGAATATGCTGAAGTGAGTTACCGTGGTTGAGACAGGTTAAACATCGTAGAGTCAGAAGAGAGTTCTCAACTTGGGAGAATGGACCAACTACAGAGGAGACCTCAAATATGAGGACTTTGAGATGATTCCACATCGTATCCCACTTATCCCGCCATCCAAAAAGTGAATTTGAGTCGAGATTCGGTATGTTTGGGCCTATCCATAACTGCTCAAGTCTCGGGAAAGCGTCCGAGAGAAAGAACTGTGGCAAAATGAGTTAATTGGTCATCTTGTCTTGTATACACAGGCGGTTGGAGCCACACATCCGACGACATATACATACTATTGGAAATGAGTCGCGCGAAGTTGAAGTGTTACTCATGCGCAGAGTCTTCAGATTAGGGAGTACAGGTATAGATTGTGTCGTATACCACTGCTCGGGGATGCCCAGTACGATGAGGTGCTCCAATGAGGCCGCCGCATTGTTAAGGAACATGAGAGGGAAGCCGCCCAGGTGAACCTTCGCAGTGCTCCAGGCTGGTTTTGATGATTCGCCAGTACCGTCGATAGATACGTGTCGAAGTTTCTGCCATATTTTTTGGTTTGCGGGAAACAGTAAGCCTTCCGATTGGGGACCAATCTCCAGATACTCCAAATTAGGCGACCCTTTGAGTAGTAGCATCAGCTTCTGTTGGGTTAGCAAGAACGTTCTTGGCAGCGGAATCACGATCTTTCTGGCACCGCCATTGCCTGCCCAGGACAGCATTTTCTTCAGAACGTCATGTCGGGGAGCTCGCTTCATGCTTCTGCCCGGGAATATCATGCTCCTCCAAAGCCGGTCATGCAGTGGGCTTGTGAGCGAACGTCTCCATTGCTTGCAGACACCTAGACATGGGCTAAAAATTGTGTTAGTGACGTTTGCATAATTTGCATTCCCTGGAGTCTTCCAAGAGTGTCCAAAAAAGCTGCAAAAGGGTTCGGACGCACGGCAATTCGACAAAATCCAAGTACGAAAATATGAGCATGACAATTTCTGTTGGAAGCCGTAGGGGATCTTTCCTACAGAAATGCTTATGAAGAGGTTTTCTTGCGGTATAAAGTTGCTAGACATGACTATTAGACGTGTCGACGATTGATTGACTAAAAAATTCGCACCTGTAACTTAGGGGAAGAGCCTATGGCATTTTCCCTGTTAATGTCGATGCCAGCAGTGTAGATCTTCCAAGCAAATTCATGATTCTTTTGCAATCGAGCAACTTTTCCTAGGCGAAGGTATCCCTGCACAATTTTTCTTCAGCTGTTGGCACAAGCCACGAAATCAGGCATACTCACGTCAGGAAGTCTGGGAGCTAGTTCAAGAATCCATTCGGCGTCTTTCATAGCACGGTCAAGCTTGTCCAGAGCCTCGAAAGTGGCCGCTCGAAAATCTAAGGCTTGAATATGATGAATATTGTTGCACTTGCTGAATGTTCTGCCAATATCACACTTGCAATTATACATTGCCTCCTTGAAGATTGAACCATCTTCCGCAGCCACCCTTTCAAAGTTTTTGCATGAGCACCTGTCACGCTTAACACCTCTGGCGCAAGGACAGCATCTCATAGCCTACAGAACACACAATGTGTCAGCAAAAGACCCAGCTCCAGTTCAGCCATGGTAGACAAAAGACTCACTCGGGTGAACTGTTCAAGGGCACGCTTGTACTTTTTGCCCTCATAAAACCGGCGACCAGACTCAATCAATTCCGCCGTTGTAATCTCACCCTCTACACCACGGGATGAAGACATCATGTCCTGGAGGGATTGCGAGAGGCGGCGCATGGGAGAAGATGTGATGCATGTAGTACGTCGCTGCCAGTGAACCCTAATGCCACATAAAGCGCTGCCGTCGAACCACGCCGCATCGGCGAAGTGTGTGGACTGCAGTTCTGTGCCCGAAGCTCGCTGTTCCGTCGTCTTTCAATATGGGCCTGGCATACCCGCAATACACAGACGAGCTCACAATCGCTGTCGGCCGCCGTTGCTAATCATGAGATGTCGAACTGCATGTCGCGCGTCGGGCCACGCGATTTACATTGCTCCGATCCTGTTGGTTAGTTAGTCAGTCGCCCAGTCACGCCAATCCGCAACCACAACCCCACCTTGGCGCCCTGGCTTGCTCCATCAAATTCACCCCAACAGGTGAGCAACCGAGATGTCAAACCGTAGGCATATACATTAAGACTCAGAAAACGAGACAAAAAAATTTAACATGTTCATAACAATGATAGCCAATCAATACAGTGCTTGTAATTTCGGTTCAGGCTGCTTTTCTCACGTAAAAAACTACGTCGCTGCCTTTTTCAAGTTTACAATGCCCGCTCTGAACCCTCTGACTCCATTGCTGATGTAGCATTCCTCGCCGTCCACAAGCTGATCTGCTCTGATCTCTCGCTCAACCGCCAGTGCCCTGTTAATGACGGCCGTTAGTATATGCAGCACCTATATTCAATATCCGGCATACATACCGCTCCAATGCCCAGCGTCTAGACGTGCCATCATTTCCGCCGCTCCCATCTTGCCTACTAAATTTTGACGACACCGGAGGGGTGATCCAGCTTCCATCACGCCAAAAGTACGGAGTCGTTGTGCTACCCTCCATGATAGAATTGTCTTCGTCATTGACAAGCAAAACCTCCAAGGCGTCTGGGGGGCTAATTGAACTTATCCCCGCTCGGGCACGGGCATCGTCGTACACGGTCCGGTTCGTTGTCTTGAAGTGAGTGTACTCTGAACGTGTCGATTCCACACTGTCCAAAACAACTGTGACTCGAGGAGGAACCTGTGGCTGGTTTGGTCCCGGTTTGGTTCCAGGTGCAGGAAGTACTTCCGGAAAGAGATTGCCAATTTCTAAAGCAGGGACACTGGACGTATTATAAGTCATTTCACCTTCCTTCGTGACGACAATTTGTAGTCGTAGAGGCGAGGTTCCAGATGCACCTATGGCATTTTCAGCCGCCTTGGCAAGCTGTTGGAGGCCGTCATTGCCGGAAAGCTGCTCAACCACCTTTCCCCATTTCCAATGAAGGGCAGCCCTTAGAATACGATCTCGGTGAAAATCCAACATGTAGAGTGGCGACTCATTGTGATAATTCCACCCCGCGAATTGGATGCCCTTGGATGGCACTTCCTTTAGAGCGACATCGTATCTCAAGGAAGTAAAGAAAGAAAAGTCATCCGACATCGTGACTGACAACAAATTTTCAACCAAGGCGTATGGTCTGCGGGGGGGAAGCGCGAGAGGTGAGATTGACCAAGTGAAGTCACACTACTTCGTATTTGAATACGTGAGTGAATTGGTAAAAGCGCATCCCGTTTTGAAGAAAGTGCGCTTCCCATACGATTCCCAGAGAAGTCACATCTATTCCAATATTGGCTTTGCTAGAGTCACTGGGCGGCCGTTGCGGAGAGAGATCGGAGCTAGATACGGTGGGGATCGCCCCGATGCATAAGAGTACAGAGAACCAACTGGGCCATTGACTTCATCGAATGAGGTTTAAATCTCCTGGCGGCCGAAGACTAGACGATGACAATTAGTATCAAAGCGGATTAACGAGTCCATCACTGCACAACACTGCCATTTACGCTACGTACGGATTACGGAATGCTGAACTCAATTGGCAACCCAGAAAATGGCTTCCCGGGTTATTGCCGGTGGGTCTGAGGTGGTTACCTAAGCAGAATGACCACCCAAACCCGCCAGTCAAAGTCAACCAGTGCTGTCAATTGGTTTGGCGGGCCGAGCTGGGAAATTTTGTAGCCGCTGCCGCCGTCCATCTCGTCTTCCGTCCGATTCAAGCAGCTTTTTTCCTACCAGCCCAGCTTCTGCTTCAGCTTGTCGCGGTTCGTCGCTTTTCCTCACACGCCTCTACCGCATCTTGGTCTGCCGTCTGGACATCGCACCATCTAAGCAGCCTTTTCCTTCGACCTTGTCATTTTTATTTACTTTTCTTGTTTATCAGCATCTCGTACCGTAGTATCATGTCCAACCCCCTACCTTCGATGCCTCCTGCGGGGGCTACCGCCGTCCCTGTTGATGCGCCCTCATCAACATGGGATCGTATTGCCTCTTGGGTCACAGAGAACAAGGCTGTTGTGTACACCATTGCGGGCGTCGCGGTCGTTGTCACTGGTGCTGGAGTCGTCTACTACCTGAACGCTGACTCGGTACGTATGGTGTATCTGGTTTCTCAACTCCTTTCGGGGTAAAACTTGGCAAACGACTAGCTTTTAATTTTAAAGCGGTTACTTTGCTATTGATTGCATCCGTAGCAGATGACGAACTTTCGTGACTAATCGCCTATTATTCCAGAAACCCAAGTCAGACTCATCTCCTAAGCTCAGCAAGAAGGAGAGACGAAAGCGAAAAGAGGCGGAGCGGAGGGCAGCTGAAACCAAGGAGTCTACGCCAGCCACCTCCCAAACCAAGACTGCTGCTGTTGAGGACGAAGACGAACTTCCCGAGATCGATGAAAAAAGCGTGCTTAGCTTGACCCCGGAACAGCGGGAACAGTATGCGGCTAAGCTTAAACAAGCTGGCAACCGCGCATATGGAGACAAGGCATATAATAAAGCCATTGGTCTTTATTCACAAGCTATTCTGTGTCAACCGGATCCCGTGTTCTACTCTAACCGAGCCGCGTGCTTCAGCGCCATGAGTGAGTGGGACAAGGTAGTTGAGGACACTACTGCCGCTATCAGCATGGACCCCGAGTACGTCAAGGCTATCAACCGCCGAGCCACCGCCTACGAGCACCAAAAGAAATACTCTGAAGCTCTTCTCGACTTCACAGCGTCCTGCATCATCGACAACTTCAAGAGCGACTCTACCGCGCAGGCCGTCGAGCGGCTTCTCAAGGTCTTTGCTGAACACCGGGCCAAAGAGATGATTGCCTCTAGGCCCTCCAAGCTCCCCAGCCCTATTTTTGTTGGCAACTATCTCCAAAGCTTCAGACAGAAGCCTCGCCCCCAAGGTTTGGATGACTCTGTTGAGCTAAAAGCTGAGACGGGCAAGGGACAGCTGCAAATTGGCCTCAGGGGTTTGGAGAAGAAGACTGGCGAGGGATATGAGGAGGCCAGGCACGCATTCGAGAAGGCGCTCGAGCTTGGCGACCTGGGTGAACACGAGGCCCTCGCATACAACCTACGTGGCACCATGCGAACCCTACTCGGAAACCACGCCGATGCTACCGAGGATTTTGATAAGAGCATTGAACTGGACCCCAGCATGATCGAGAGTTATATCAAGCGCGCCAGCATAAGTCTCGAGCTAGGCGAGCCTGCTAAAGCTGACGCCGAATTTGCAACGGCCTTGGAACAGAACAAGGACGACCCGGATCTCTACTACCACCGTGCGCAGGCTAGCTTCATCAAGGGCGACCTTGCCGAAGCCCAGAAAGACTACCAAAAATCAATCGATCTTGACAAAGAATTCATATTCTCCCATATCCAACTTGGTGTGACCCAATACAAGATGGGCTCCATTGCCTCGTCTATGGCTACTTTCCGCAGATGCATCAAGAACTTCCCCAAGGTTCCAGATGTCTACAACTACTACGGTGAGCTGCTGCTCGACCAGAACAACTTCGCTGAAGCTGTTGAAAAATTCGACACGGCCATGGAGATGGAGAAGCAGTCAAAGCCCATGTCTATGAACGTCTTACCACTTATCAACAAGGCCTTGGCGCTCTTCCAGTGGAAGCAAGATTTCAAGGAGGCCGAGCAGCTGTGCCAAAAGGCGCTGATTAGTGAGTTCATCCCTACTCATAACTTCAAAGATATTATTCGAGTTGAGTATCCCAACTGACATCATCTCTTCTTAGTCGACCCTGAATGCGACATTGCCGTTGCCACCATGGCCCAACTCCTCCTCCAGCAGAACAAGGTTACGGAAGCCCTCAAGTACTTTGAACGCGCTGCCGAGCTTGCTCGTACCGAAGGAGAAATCGTCAACGCCCTCTCCTACGCCGAAGCTACCAGAACGCAAGTCCAAGTTACCGAGAAGTACCCCAAGCTAGCAGCTAAGCTTGCTGGTGGCGGTGGCCCACCTGGCTTTGGCATGGGTCGATAAACAAACCGACACTAAAAACTAAGTCGGATATTTTTGGAGTACGCTCTGGTTCGTTCCTTTTGTGTGAACAATAAAGTTCGGTTTGTAAAAATTAAGGATGCTCGGTACACCATCGGCGGGTTAGGAGCACCTCTCATTCAGCGGTGTTCGTGTAAGAGTCGTGCATTTTACCTATCATGAGCTAATAGGTAACTACACAGAATGAAACCTAAGTTCCTGTCATGGACGGGAAAGTAGGATGAGATGGATTGATCCGAGAAGAGCTTCGTTTCCACTCGGTTTGGGTGTGGTGGTGGCTGACGCAACTGGCACATGAGATGGACACACGGTTATGAGTGGTGGCGGTCTTGTACATGTATAGGTACCTAAATTTAATGGCACTTCCCTCCCCTAATTGATAGTGTTTGCCACGCAAGTTGCTGGCGTCTCTTGGGAGTTTCTCTCAGAGAACAGTCCTCCGGCGACACTACTGCGATACGTACTGCAGCCGCGCTGGTCCCTGCATGTTCCACAATATAGCCCTTAAGTAGGCTGTAAGGTACTCCATATATTACGTTCTCTTTCGACTTTCAACTTTCATATGGTGACAAATAATTCCACGTGTCATTGAATGTATATATGATTACTATTGAGGTCATGAATTCCCTTTACACTTCAAGATTCATCTCCTCAGTCATGGTTCCAATTCATTTAGCTTCCAACTTTTATTTCGTGAACAACGGTTCCGACGTCGTCCCGCGAAATAAGATGATAAGAAAAGTAAAACAAACGTGCGCTCCGGCTTTCCATATGTGAATTATTAGAGTCCGAAATGCCAACCTGATATGAACAGTGTTTTGTCAGCTCTTAGGATGGTATACAAAATTATGATGTTGTCTTGCTCGAAGCGGCAGTCTTTCTTCTCTGAAACGGTTTACTGAATTACTATTCCCTTTGCGCTCGTTGCTGCGACTCCTTCATGACAGATGAATAGTTGCCCATTCATTACTTGCTCTTACAGGTGTTGCCGGTAAGACAAATACCTAGACCAACGCCAAGGGCAATGGCAATAATGATGACAATGACAAGCAGTAGACACCACCACTTCAGCTTGCGGGCACGTCTGGCTGAAGCATTTGCCTTCTCGATATTGGTGTTTCCTGCCGCCATGTTCTCCTCGGTTCGTATGGCATTTTCTTCGATAGCCTCGACGCCGACGTCTTGCTGCTCGACGGCCGCGGCCAGTTCTTGGTAGAGCACGGCGAGCTCGGCAAGAGTCTGCTCGATGCGTTGCAATTCGTTATGACGGGCCCTGACGTTTCCGAGCACCGACGACGCTTGGCCAGTGCGGCTATCCTTAAGCTAATGCCATTATCAGCTAGTGTGATTGGGACGTAGAACTGAGTATTGGCTTTGGACTTACCGCAGTCTGGAAGACGCCTTCATTACTCCAGTCAGATTCCATAAGCTGTTGAATCTGTGGCTCGCTTGCATCCGGATACGCGATATCCAACTGGCGGCGGAGCTGCTGTCTGTAGTTCTTCCTGTATTCATGCTCCACACTCTCGTATTTGGCAAGCACCGACTTGAATTGTGTCTTTAGTGACTGCAACTGACTATTCTTGGTGTTGCGATCGTTGTCAGTGGTATTAACGAGGTCCTGTTCGAGACTTTTGATGCCGTCTTTGATGGCCGTGGTTTGGACTTTTGTTTGCGTCACATAATTTTCTGCTTGATCCTTTGCCTGGGAACCTGTGCTGGACAGGGCACGCTGGTGTAGCTGGCCAATGTATTCGATGGACGTAGCAAGGCTTTTAACTTCTTCCTGCAGCTGCTGAATCCGATCCAGGAACGGCCTTAGCGGAAGCACCCTGGAGTGCGACTGTTGTGATGTTTGGTTGAAGGAATTGTCACCACGGTTTTGCAACTCATATTGGTCCTGTGCAGTAATGTCAGTCATATATGAAAAAAGAGAGACCCTTATACAATGGCCATGCGCGGAACTCTTTGGCTCTATGGCGTTCGATTTGTGAAAGTGGTGGTGCGATCCGGATGCGCCGAAAAAAAAAAACATGAGTGGCCGGCCTACCTGGTTGTAGCCATGACCGGCCTCTTGGGCCGGACCTTGGTAATATCGATTCTGCTGTTCGTACGACATTATGAACCGAATGCGCCTTAGATATCACAGGATGCTTTGCGACGTAAAGAAACACAGGTGCTACCGCAGATTGACTCGTTGTCGGGATGCGAGGAAGCAGTTTGGGAGGAAAAGTTTCGCTGGATGGTTGGCAGGAGGAATGGGAGGCACGGAACGTAGGATCTATTCTCATTCGACTAGATAATGGATTTGGCTTCCCCAGTGGCGCCGAAGTGTGGGAAGTCAAGCTGTTTAATTAGCTTCCGAGTTGGCAGCTCAATCAGTGCGGAAGCACGACGTAATTAATGGGCAGGGAATGGCTGACGCTTGTACACAGTACTAAACATATGCGGAAGCGCTAAGAAAATGTTCATTGCGAACAGCGTACGGAGTACTAGTTCGTCCAGATGGACAAGTACAGTGGTACATGGGGCTTCGTAGTGCTTGATGAGCCACAATCCTCAATGGGAAGGAGCGCCACTCTATTACCACAGTGAATGCGGAGACTTTGAGGCTGCTGCCTCGTTCCCGACAGACATCTTGAGCACACAATGGCTCTAGCCGGTCGCTACGTCACATCCAGGCAGGAGAGTTCGGAACACACCTCAAAGTACTCTGGGTAGGGAGTTCGAATCTGCGAACAGAGCTATTGAGCCAAAAGACGCAAGGCAGCCCATAATGGAGATAGCAAGGCAGTCAATTAAAGGCACTTTAGGTGAGCGGCACAGACCAAACCATCACCAGCAAGAAGGGTAAGGGGGCGGAAAGTTGGTTAGTTGGGAGTGTTTACGCCGCCAAACAAAGAGGCTAACCACGAAAAACTTTTCCATAAGCAAACCAGTCAAATGGTCTACCGTTGCGGAGTACTCTCAGCCCGTGCCGTCCGTTGTCCCAAGCCCACACGCCCGTGTTCGTCACATTTGGGGACAAAAATTGGCCCATGATGACCATCATCTTGTGGCGTTGGCCGTCAGCAAGTGCCAAAAATAGGCTACAGCATATGCGCAGCCACGGTCGACCATGTTGTGGATGGCACTCAAGCGGGGGACAGTTTAACTGAGCCATCGAGGTGGCATTAACGCCGCAAGAGATAATGCCTCAGCGACCAAAAATAAACACAAAAAAAAAAAAAAAAAAAAGAGCAAAAATATTATATAGCTTAATTAGCTATTTAGGTAATAAATTTTATTAATAATAAGCTTTAATTGCATCTTTGGTGGGCGTTCGAATTAAGAGGGTCAATTAGACAATGTGGACGAAATGGCTCAGTTAAACTGTCCCCCGCATGGCACTCTCACTACTCCGTACCGAGTAAGCAGGGCTGTTTTTCCGTCACAGATGGAGGCTGAGACTCCACGCAATGTGGCCAGCCCCGGCAGGGTCTGCCCTAGGAAGACGCTTGTCAAACTACGGAGTACGGAAGTAGAAAACATTATGAAATGATTGGCTGTGTAACAATATGGCAATCCGGTCCTGCTTCCACTCCTAAGTTGGACTGGTATTGATCAGTTGCATCCTTTGTTTGGAAGTAATCATGTTTGAATTGTTAATCATCCTAGCGATGTAATTTTAGTGACGCCATTGTTGCCTGCTCCTGTTGTTGGCATAGCGTGCTTCTCCAACAGACGAAGGCAATTCTACGGACAGTTATTGGTGCAAATTTTCATCAAGGCCGACTTAAACTAAAGTTCCGCAGATTTGTACTCACTTACCCCCGCAGAAGAAGGTTTTCATAGACTGGACTTAAGCTATAAGTGAACCACATCTGCAAGTTTTCCATGAGAATGTCCCAAGATTCATTAACATCGCTTTGGTTACATCTTTGGCGTTGATTATAACGCGGGGTTTATATTGATTCAATCATGAACGTAGTTGAGAAGGCCATGGAGGAACTTATAAGTAACGCCTACCATCCATGAAACTCCTGACGATCATTAGTGAACGGTTCCACAAGCGTCATACTTTGTGAGCACTTTCTGGAGGATACAAACAATAGCCAAAATGGCGAGCTTCGGGTTTGAAACGGAAGGCCGAGAAGTAGTTGCCGCTTCATAGATGAGGCCAAAGGGAAAACATGTACGAACCAAGAATCTCCCTGGCTATGAATCTGTACTAATATCTCATCATGTCGTAGTCACGGGACCAACACTCATCGGTACTGGATGAACGCGAAGCTGAAAGGTGCTGGCTATTAAGCGAATGTTGTTTAGAAGAACAGCTTACGAATTAATTGGAGTGGATGTGATTTGCCTATTGGCAACTTTTTCTTCAGACAGTTTTTATTATCCTGCTCATTTTTTATATTTAGTCTATACCTAAGCACTGCTGTGAGTAATCCTTGGTGTGTTGGCAGAAACGAGGCTACAGGCTCTGTACTCATCCGTGACAGGGCTTGCTCTAATAAGCCGTCTGTCTATTTGCCCATGCATTGGATTTTCCTGGAAAGACTTGTCCATTACATCGATAAGCCTTACTGCGTTTGCTGCAGATGTTGACGCCAATCCTCCAAATTAGTGAGCCAGTGTTAGATAGGCTGCTAAGCCGCCAACTCCAAAAGTTTGAGACAATGATGAAGTAAAGAAAACATCATATGCATGGAGCTTGCCTAGCCTCAGACTGCACAGGTTCTATTCCTACGTACTAATATGGCAGAACTTCCGGACTGCAGGAATGATAGTGTCTTCCGAGCTGATTAGCAGCTGAACAAGAGCAGGACTAGCAGAGACTTGATCCCATTGAAAACTTACCAAAGGTCCGATCTGTACCGCAAGCTCCCAAAACGCAACTCGTAGTTCCGTCTGTCCGTAGAATCTTTTTGAAGTTTGAAAGATTGCAAGCACAATCGTAATCTGTCTCGGCACAAGTGGTAGCCTTTCTGATGGCCTTAGTGATGCAGTCGCGAGCACATGAATCGATGGTGCTGATGTCTCGAGCCAAGACGGCAACAGCAAGCATGGAAAGGACGGCAGTGTACTTCATTTTGAGAATGGGGTTTTATGTAGAGCTTAAAGTGTCCTGTGTCGTGTTTAAGAAATTGTGATGAGGATTAGAAAGAGCGGCTCGCTTTTGAAGAAGTGCCCTAAGGTTTATATACTTCTTGACAATGTGACCCATTGGACTACTTCCAACGCATCTTCACGTTTTGTCGCTGTGTCTATCATCCACACTCCAAGAGCATTCAATTGGATAATGCTCCGAAGAAAACCGAGATTCGAGAAATAATGAAACTAAAGTTGACTGTTTGACTCGCCATGTGTCCACTACTAGCCCTGGGACGAAATCTGGCGGTCGTAACCGCAGATCTTGGCACATCGCCGTCTCAAAGACCGAATTGGAGAGCCAGAAAACCTTAGAATGTTCATGTTAATGGCTATCCAAGCAACAAGGCTGGATAATGTAACGTTCTCTAGTGGCTTGGCGGTAGTTGAAGTACGACCCTGTCCGTCAGTCCAGAATCACTATGGAGTACCGCAGTGGCCACTTGCAGCATTAAACGGAATTATCCATACCAATTCGACCCCATAAATGGCACGATAATGCGGTAAAGGCATCATTTCTGTCAGTTCATTTTTAATGCGGCTCGTTTCGCGAATGATAATTTATGGTGGTCGACATATTGTGAAAAATGTGTAGATGTTCATGGGATTGGAATCTTTACTATATCAAGATCATCCTCCAAGAACTGTCTAAAAACAAGACTGACAAAGTAATAGCATCGGATGATAAACCTTGGGGGACAATGGACATTGGGACCCATAAAGCCAAAAAAGGGTATCAAAGTCTGAGAGAATGCAGTGGCAGAACAAGGGAGGCTTCACCGCTAGAAGTGATTATATGCTACGCTAACCTTCCTTTGGTTTCCGTCTTAGTCACCCACTGTGCGGCGGTGAACCACGCAGAACCAAACAGTATAAAAAAGCGGATTAAGGAATGTGAGTTGCAACTCATTTTGTGGATTCATTGCTGTAAGCTATGTTTAAACCCCCGATGGCTTACCGAGCTTTGCGTATTGTACAACACTCTTCTCACTGCGCTCCAAAATTATGTAGTCTTTTCCGTCGTAGGTGCATCCTGATCCTGGGCAGACGTCTCAGTGAAACGTCTTTTCCTCCAATAACGACCCGTACAAACGCAGGTTATGTTGATAATGCAGCGAATGGCTTCTGTTGTCCAAACTCATGTGGCAGCTGCATTACGTGACCGTTAAATTTGGGATAATGTACTGCACTGCGCCGCCTGAAGAACACGCTAGCAATCGCGTTTGGCGACTTCGCTGCCCTAAAAGTCTTCAAAGTTGCCTCAAAAAACTTCGTTGATCTTCATTAGTTCTTTTTCACACAGGCTCCCAAGTTGCTTATAGATAGTTCTTCTTCTTTGCCGTTCTGGTATACTGTGACAGATGCCACTCAACATCTCCATCCTTATTCTCGAGTGTACCTCCCCGAATCTCAAATGGTCTCATCGTCATTCTCGGGCCAACTTCAGCAAGCTCAACACTGTCGTATCCAGTCCGCACAAAGACATGATGTCGGACTTCGATGCTGTCGTCAATATTTTTGAACGTAACAACTCGGTTTCCCATTTTATTCTTGCTTGTAATCGCTTCTCTCGGCGGGAATACGTGCTTCAAAATTTTGGCTATTCGTTTTCCCAAGGGAGAAGTGAATCCATCAAATATCAGATGAGGGTATGATTCGCTCACTGTGCCCCTCACACTTCCGGGAATGTCGTGCCTCAATACGACGTTGTGAAGCGAGAAAGAGATTGTGGGCCCATGAGGAAAGTGCGATAATGTGAGAGCAGTAGGTGTGCCACGGTGCTCATGGAGAAGTACTATGTCAGACAAACCCGCGGACTGGGCCGATTTTACCAGATCGGGCAGAATCAGATTACCACGGTTCAAGCGGACAGATGTTGGTAGAAACAATCTAATTTCCTTTGCGAACGCGGATAATCTGGCGGAAGGGTCTCGCGAAGTTGTAACTTTATAAATGTCAGAGGCATAGTTTAACCTGGGTAAAGTCTATGGGCGTTACCTAAGACACGAGGGTCGACAATCCCAGAGAGTTGGGCGTACTCGTCATCCAAATCCAGCTGCTCATTTATACTTAAATCGGCGGCAGATTCGTCATATTGGTAATCCTTTCTGAGGGCTTTGTCGCCGGAAATCGAAGGATCTAATGGCTTTCCTGAGGCGAGTGATGCTCGTAGTTTAGCTCGCTTTTCGCTGATCTCTGCATCTCGGAGGAGAAGTGCTCTGCGATAGAGATAATCTCGCCGCTGCCGTGTTTGTTTTCGCTTTTGAACATCTGGGTCAGCCTGGCAAGATCGAATATTTAGAATACTGCTTGAGGACTTACAATCATTTTTTACTGCGTCATATAAACCCTTTCTTGTACTGTCGAAAAGTCGGGATGAGGCCCGCCCGCTAACGAAAAGTTCCTTATCGGACTCGACAACTTTTTTTCCCCGACAGTTATCGATAACGTAGCCGGGGTTATCACGTGGGCGCAAAATGTCCCACCAAACTCCGTCGCCGCATGAGGCAGGGTCTGGCTTTCTTTCACTGATAGCGGCAAATCAGGAATCCTTCGAAAAGCAAAACTCTGCCTGCATTCACTCGGCTGTTTTCTCGCTTCGCCGCTCTTCTTTACCGATTGTTAGCTGGTACGGGTCACCTCGCAGCTACCAATTATTGGTGTTTATTGTTTCGGGCATGATATTTTCCGCGATGATGTGAAAACTACGGCACAATTTGGAACCAACGAAACCTTTCATCTAACCCGCCCGAGCCGCTTCGACCTGCTGCGCCGGGCAGAATAATATCGAAAAACAAAGCTTTAGACTTTGGGTAAGTTCCCTTGCGTCGTGCATAAATTTTTTTTGCGCATTTGAACCGTTTTAAATAATAGCTCATTCATCTCTCAAAGCTGCAAGTCTCTGCGTCATTGCCTATTGGCTTGGCTGACACTACTACAAATAGGAAAACTCACCGCGAGCGGACCCCTCAGTCTACCCCAGACAAGAAACACCATGGAAGGCGCCTTCACCCATGTAGGGAACCATCTCATTTCGGACTCAGCTGCGGCCATCAAGGCTGGTGCCGACGACTTGTCTGCTCTTGAGCCCGCCGAGAGCTTGCTTTATGGCAAGTATGAAGATGGGCGAAGTGGTAGACGTCGCGCCGACGATGACGACAATCAAACCGAGGTCTACGAGGAAGATGACAATGACAGCATCAACAGTGTCCCTGCAGATGGCATGATGGGCCTCAAATTGAAGAACCAGGAAGAACCAAAGGAGCTACCTCCTCATGCTTGCGCGTAAGCAACATTGCACCGTAGTGGTAACAGAAGGGTACCTGGAATTTCGAGCTAACGTGATTAATCAAGTTACTGCGGCATCCACTCCCCGGCCTGCGTTGTCAAGTGCTTGACATGTAACAAGTGGTTTTGTAGCGCAAGAGGCAACGGCACATCCACCCATATCGTCAATCACTTGGTTCGAGCGCGACACAAGGAGGTTCAGTTGCATCCCGAGTCGGCCCTTGGAGATACAGTGCTGGAATGTTATAATTGCGGAACAAAAAACGCTTTTTTGCTTGGATTTATCCCGGCAAAGTCAGACACGGTAGTCGTGCTTTTATGTCGGCAGCCGTGCGCAGCCAGCTCGTCAAACAAGGACATGAATTGGGATATTTCACGCTGGGAGCCACTCATTGAAGAGCGTGCCTTTTTGACATGGCTCGTCAGCGCGCCATCCGATGTTGAGCAGCTTCGCGCTCGTCACCTCTCGCCCAATACGATTGCCAAGTTGGAAGAAATGTGGAAACTCGAACCGACAGCCACCGTCGCGGATCTCGAGAAGGCATCTAACATTGACGACGATCCAGACCCAGTGCTGATGAAATACGATGACCCGTATCATTATCAGAATATCTTTGGACCTCTTGTAAAAATGGAGTCGGACTACGACAAGAAACTCAAGGAAGCACAATCCGAAGATGGCTTGGTGGTTCGATGGGACTTCGGCCTCAATAACAAGCATCTCGTGAGCTTCAACCTGCACAAAATCGAATCTGGAGATGTCAAGCTCGCTGTTGGTGATGAAATGAGGCTTCGATACAACGGTGAATTGCGCGATCCGTGGGAAGGCGTTGGATATGTCATCAAGATTCCCAACAGCCAGTCTGATGAGGTGTGTCTCGAGTTGCGCAAGACTGGAAACGAGAAGCATGTCCCTACAGATTTGTCCCACAACTTTTCGGCCGATTATGTCTGGAAGGCTACGTCGTATGACCGTATGCAGCTCGCCATGAAAACTTTCGCGGTTGATGACATGAGCGTTTCTGGGTACATCTTCCACACTCTCCTTGGACACGAAGTTCAATTACAGCCAATGCAATCCAAACTGCCCCGAAAGTGGTCTGCTCCTGGACTTCCCGATCTTAATCAAAGCCAGATTGATGCTATTAAATCTGTGTTACAGAAGCCCCTGAGTCTCATCCAGGGACCACCTGGAACTGGAAAGACTGTGACCTCTGCGACTATCATTTATCATCTTGCTAAAATGAGTGGTAATCAAGTTCTTGTTTGCGCTCCTTCAAACGTTGCTGTAGACCAACTTTGTGAGAGAATACATAACACTCAACTCAAGGTGGTTCGACTTACAGCCAAGTCTCGAGAAGATGTCGAATCATCTGTTAGTTTTTTGGCTCTTCACGAGCAGGTTCGGATGGCGGAGCATAACACAGAGCTGGTGAAATTGTCGCAGCTGAAGAATGATGTTGGAGAACTCTCCAGCCAAGATGAGAAGAAGTTCAAGCAACTTACTAAGGCCGCTGAGCGAGAAATTCTCAGCAACGCAGATGTTGTTTGCTGCACTTGTGTTGGCGCCGGTGATCCTCGTCTATCCAAAATGAAATTTCGAAACGTGCTTATCGATGAGTCTACCCAGTCGGCTGAGCCGGAATGCATGATTCCGCTCGTGCTTGGTTGTAAGCAGGTTGTCCTCGTTGGAGACCACAAACAGCTTGGTCCTGTCATCATGAACAAGAAAGCGGCAAAGGCCGGCTTGAACCAGTCTCTCTTTGAGCGATTGATTCAGCTCCACCTTGCTCCTATTCGTCTCACCACGCAGTACCGAATGCATCCATGCCTATCCGAGTTCCCTTCAAACATGTTCTATGACGGTAGCTTGCAAAATGGTATCACCCACGAGCACCGTTTGAGAAAGGATGTGGATTTCCCCTGGCCTATTGCTGAGACGCCAATGATGTTCTGGTCAAATCTGGGTCACGAAGAAATCTCTACTTCAGGAACATCATACCTCAATCGAACTGAGGCTTCTAACGTTGAAAAGACTGTCACCAAATTCTTCAAAGCAGGCGTAAAGCCAAGCGAGATTGGTGTCATTACTCCATACGAAGGTCAGAGAAGCTATATCGTCACAACTATGCAAAACTCAGGCACCTACAAGAAGGAGTACTATAAAGAAGTTGAGGTGGCGTCCGTCGATGCCTTCCAAGGTCGCGAGAAAGATTTTATAGTTCTCTCGTGCGTTCGGTCCAACGAAAATCAAGGCATAGGCTTCTTGTCCGACCCACGCCGTTTGAATGTGGCTCTTACTCGAGCCAAGTACGGTCTTGTCATTCTGGGCAATCCCAAGGTTTTGTCGAAGCACGAGCTTTGGCACAATTTGCTCGCTCACTTCAAGGATCGCAAATGCTTCGTCGAAGGCCCTCTGACCAATCTTCAAGTTTGCCTGCTCCAATTCAGCCGGCCCAAGGTCAGCTTTCGCCAGAAGAATAACTATCAGTCGCAGTATGGCGAAAATGGGTACTCCAACAGTCGTTTCAATGGCGGCGGACTTCCTGGGCGAGACTTTGACTCTGGTTCCATGGTGTCGTATATTCCTGACGATGTGTCTTCCATCCAAGGGTCTGCCTTCGGAGGCTCTAATTTCAATACTTCATTCCCTCAAATGTTTTCTAGCTTCACGCCTGAGCAATGGCCTGGTCTCCCGGGGGTGCCGGCTCCCGGACGTGGTAACAGAGGAGGCCGTGGCCGCGCAACGGAGAGCATTGCAGGCGAAAGTGTAGCAAATTCTGAAGTCACTGACGCTACCAGCAGTGTTCTTGGCGGCAAAGGGGTTGGGCAGGGTGGTGTCAGTCTCGGTTCCGGCCTCCATGATGCAGTGACAGGAATGCGCGCCGTTTCATACAATCAGAGCGATAGGCTCAAGCAGTATGTTGAAAGCAATGGGCGCATGGCACCAGGCAGTGGCTTTGGTCGGCGATACGATGACGACGAGAAGAGTGTTAGCACCGCTTTTCACAGTCAGATTGGCGGTGGCTACGACTGAGCGGCCTGCTACAGGAAGAGACACTGATCTGAAGAAGAAGCACCGTATGTTACTTGAAGGTGTGATGATGCATTTACAATTAGTGCTTTTGCCGCACGGTTAGCCAAGGGTTGACAGTTGAAACAACTGGCAGATGCGAGAGGTCGCATGGACTAGTGACTGCAACTTGTGATCATGATTAGACATGCGACGCAGTTCCATGTGCAGTATTCAGCAAGCTTGTTTCCGTGGCTGAAGCTGTCAACCGACACTGCAAGGGCGAGGACATCCGCACGGGATCGTGGGACGCTCGACCAGCTGCACTAGCCTGCAGCATAGGTTTCTAAGACAAGCCGCTGTGTTTTTCAGGGCAGATCCGGTTGGGTTACTGCAGGACAAAGTGCCTTAGCGAGACCTGTGGAGAGAGTGTTGGAACAACAGAGATTTTGACAAGACGTCACGTTTTGGCATTAAGAGTTCGCCGCGAAGCACTACCGGAAAAGATATTGTGCGCCCGAACGTCATTGACGGCAGACAGAGCAAGGAAAGTAGTCAGCCTGAAACATATATCATTACTACAAATAGCTATGATCGTTAATGGCCATTATTGGGGTGCGATGCGACTTTACATTCACGACCAACTCGGAAGACATTCATTAAGGACACTAGAAAGCCTAGAAAATTTATCAATAAAAACTACTGCAGTCACTCGTTTACACTTGAAGATGGCACACGTCCTTTTTTGTGCATGTCCTTCTCGTAGGCCTGTCTCCCTGAAATGATATATTGCAGACAAGGTGGAATACGCCGTATTTCCCAGTGGATATCGTGAAGTTTGTGGCAGACGTTATCTTAACTTACTTATATGCGCATGTCCAATAGGTATCTGTGTGTCGCACGGATTGATATGTCAGCATCTGCGCGTCTTCGGCTACAAAAGCAGCCTGGAAGAGCCTTTAAACATTGACGATAATGAAACAAATTGATCCTGCGATTCTGAATTCAGATGAGCTCACGCAAAACGGAAAAGAACTTCAAACTAAAAATTGAACAATTTTTAACACAATTAGATACCCTACTGGAGAGCATTGACCAACAATTCCTAGAAATTAAATAAAATAAAATCAGTTCTAGAGCCGTGGTCTAAGTGACAACTAGGTCAAGAACGGATAATTGCGTTGCTACTGGTGACTACTTGGCATGTACTCACATTACCATTCAAGAATGAGATGAAAATCGGGACGTGAACTCCGTTAGATGTCTGCATAGAGTCGATCCCTGAATACACAGTTAGGTGTCAATATTGTGTTTTTCTCCTCCGTTAGCACAAAAGGAAGAACATACGCGAGGTGAATCGTCGAACGCGAAATGATTTCCGGGCGTCCACCTGATCTCCAGCTTCCCCAGTCCTATCATTGAGAATCCACCTTTCAATACTTCCCCAATCATCTTTACTGTAGCTAAGGTCCGGCTCAGGATCCTTGGCTGAGTTCCGGACACCATCTTCCGCCCAGATGATCAGGGTCTGCGGAGCTTTTGCTAAGGAGGACGAGATAGGCAAGGCCTTGTACGCGGCAAGATTCTCAACGCTTTTGTAGTAATTTTCATGACTGTTTGTCGCTGCCCATCGGTTTTTTTCTGTCTGAACCGGTACAGTCCTGTAGTCTCGGAGTAATTGATTAGAGATGGCGTCATGGGTGGTAGGACAGCCGGACAAGGTGAATCCATCAGCAGAAGCGATGCCACTTCCTCACCGGCATCGACAATCTGTCTGGCAGCCTCGAACGCGAATATTCCACCCATCGAGTTTCCTCCAAAACGATACGGCCCACATGGTTGATGCTTTCGAATTGCCGTCACAAAGAACTGAACCAATCCCTCGAAACTGTAGGTATAGTGCTCCGGAGAGTTTACGAAAGGAGAAGCTAACACGTAGACGTCGAATTCGGGGTCAAGAAGCTCTAGAGATGAATAGAACTCAGGTGATCCGGAACCATCAGAGAATATAAAAAGGGTCTGGGTGCCCGAGGGGTTGGCACGCCTCTGTAAGAGGATGAGCTAGCTCACTCTGGGTGAGAGATCTTTTGGCGTAATGTGGACTACCTAAATGCTAGATTGAATGGCCTCTGCGGGATTTTCGTAGCTGTTGATGGAGGTTGCGGTATTAGTTCCAGCTGATGGCGACGATGTGGAAGTATAGGACGCAGAAGACTGCTGCTCAGCATGAGAACTTAGCTGCTTATCCAGAAAGTCAAGAAGCTAACCAACCGTACCACATTCCGTCATCTCAGTGTGAGAAATATCAATGTCAAAGTTCTCGAGAAGTGTTCCAGCCAATGCAAGGGACATCAGCGAATCAAGGCCCAAATTCGTAAGTTGGTCATTTAGGGAGATCTCGGTCGTTGCAACACCTAGTTCAGCGGCAACGACATCAAGGACCGTAATGAAGCGCATGCCCGTTCATGATCCCATCTACACAAACGCCCACTTGTCACACTCCCCCTTCTCAGATGTCTATCTATCCGGGATCAGGCGTCGGTATCAACGTCTTGCGTCAACAAGACACACTGTTCCGTCACTTGCCCACCAATTAATTGACACGCCATCTCCAGCCGGCCAGACTGAAAGGTTTTGGCAGTTTGATTCAATTGCGCAACGTCACAGCTCCAATTTGTCTCGGGAATTATCGACGCTTTTTGGACCCTCTGGGAACGTCGGCCATTGAAAGCAAGAAACAGGAGTATACGTTTGAGGCACAGTACTACAATTCAACGTAGTTGTATTCGGGAGATATGGTTTTATATGTAAATATTGCTTTGTGTGGGCTGATCATTTCGATATAAAGACTAACAGCTATGGCAGGGATTCTATGGAATCGAGACATCGCATTGAGACCTACAATTTCCTATATACCCGGATACACGTACGGAGTAGTCTTCCATCTAGTGACTTCTAGTGGCCTGTGTAGCCTAACAAAACTTGGTATATTTATGAAGCTATTTGAAAAGAGTTGGTTGCTAAGATATGTCTTTATAATGCAATTCAGGTGACAGACACAAGGATATCTAATTTTAACGTCTCAAGTGGCCATAAATCCCACTTGACATACGGAGTACTCCGTACAGAATGACCAATTCGTCTTCCAGGGAGAAATTGCGAGAAAGGCAGCCACGCTACTACCCCTGACCCATAACAGTGCATACCCTGCCATCTCCGCAGATCATGATCTGAAGGGTGCCGCGGAGGACAAACTATTCTTATTTCCGGCGGCGGAAGGGGAATCGGTAGGGTAAGTTGTTTTGTAGCATTAAACCTTGATGGATGTTTCTAGATTCATATTCACCGCATATAAGAGATTGTCTGTACCTTTGCAAATGCCGGAGCCTCGGGCATCGCCTTTGTTTCCCGCAGGCGGCATCAGCTTGAAGAAACCAAACGCAACTCTATGCCATTTCGTGATTAGATCATTCAGCACACCAGCCGTCAATATCGGCTTGATATTCCAAACCACTTGACCAATTCCGACGCCGCGATCCATTTATTTCGTCCCTCGGCGCGAACAACGTTGAGACCCGTGTTCTAGATCTGGCGTTTTCTAAGTGAGTCTCGGAGCCAATTAAGCGCGTGTTTCGAGCTATTTCTCTTCTCAACATGCTCTCTCTCCTTTACTTGGGGTTCTCGCCAGCGGTATCATCGATTTCATTCATTCAATTAGATACCCGTAGGAATAGTGATATCACCCTAATTATATAGATAGAGTACAAGGACTTATATCCGTTCTCGTGATGATAAATCTTTTATTGAGTTGCACATGTCGAAGAGTAGACGCCAGGTTAGGAGTTGCATCACAGAGACAGTCATCACGAAGATGATGCCCACTGGGTGACAATGTTGTTGGTTGAAATGATCAATTCCGAAAGTCTTGGCGACAACTTTGGTTCCGTCGACTCAGTTCTTCACCACCACTCCATCAAAAAATAGCTTGTCAAATAGATCGTTGGAGAATCTACTCCTCAAATCCTCCAGAGTCCAGCCGGCTTCTTTCCCAATTTCCGCAAGTATCTGCATAAACTCTTGCCTTTCGTCCTTGTAATCGACCGACATGAGCCGCTCAAGCCAAGGTTTGCCGTCGACTTGGAAATCATACCATTCCTTTGCCCAATGTGGCCGAATTTTCAGTTTCTTGCCTGACGGGTCTTCTAGCGCCATCCACTTGTCTAAGACTGATTGTGCGAACGGCGTCCACAACTTAGCTTGGCTCTTGAGGGTGAGCACTTCGATACTACATGTTCCCAGAGCATTTCCACGCTGGGGTGCCATAACAACCTCACTACCGCCCATTATGCGCATCTCGAGAGGCATGCGCATTGGACACGTCTTGTTATTTTCGTACGTGAGAAGGATAGCATCCCACCAGGCCTGCTGAACTGAGGTAAAGTCTATCGTGTTGGCGGGGGCACCTGCTTTAGCGACAAGGGGTATCTCGACCTCGATGTCGCGAACTCGAACGTTTTGAATTGCGCGTTGAAAATGCAAAGCATCCGGTAGCTGAGTTTTGACACGCTTCTCTGGGAGTGCATACATGGCAGCACGCGAGATGAGCGTGACAGCAGCTTCCGCCATACCAGTAACAGTGATGAGCTCTGAGAGAAGTGGCGTGTTCTGCAGGATGTTCAAGGTAAAGCTTTGGACAAATGAGAGGAAGATTCCGGTCTTGTCTGGGAACGGCGTGGAGCCCTTGGGGTCCTCAGTGTTGTTCCACGTATTAACCCAGGCGTTATCAGAGTATGGAAACCAGAACCACTCGGAATAATAGTCATTGGTAGCCCGCTGTTCAAAATCGGTCTGATATCCCTGCTTTTGAGCGGGAGTCAAGCCTTTCCAATCCTTGAGCAAGGCAGGGGGGATGTTCTCCTCACGCATGCCAGGCGGCGGAGGCACTGCGTGGATGACAGGTATCTTCTTGGGATCAAGCATAGCATAAGTCATCGGAGAAAACTCAAGAGTGATGTGCGTGACGACGCCCATCAGGCCGAAGCAGCCACTCGCAGCGCGCAGATGCTCTACCTTATCGACGCTCCGTAACTCACCGTTAGCATCAACGTACTCAATCTTGCGGACGAGGTCGCTGAGTGTTTGGTTGCGACGGCCTGCCCCATGGCAAATAGGTGCGTTACTGCCGCCCAACGTGAGCTCTACCATGATGACATTCAGAGGCAGCGTAACTCTATTGTTTTCGTTGCACCAACGGCGCAGTCTCTCGTTGGTCGTTGCGCAGCCGACGCGAACAAGCGAGTTACCTGGGACGCGTGGTTCTCCGGCCACAATGTCAATCTGCTCGAGTTCAGTCGGTGCTGATTCCGGAAAGGGCAAAGCAGTGATATTTGGAAGCTTTTCGACGGTATCGAGGCCCACCATGGAGATCAAGATCTGTCCATCCTTGCCAAAGATTGGCGACCAGGAGTGCCCTGTGGAGGACATGTTAGCCACTGCCAGATGCAGCTGGTGAGACGAACATACGGAATCCTGAGCATCGAACGCCAAGATTAAATTTTTTCGCGTATTTAACAATGGACTGGATTCCAGCAGAAGTTGTGGGAACGCACGTAAGGTGCGGATGGTTCGTGATATTGAGACCCCAGTTTTGGAAGGTCGCATTTTTATATACCTAAATATAAGGATCAGAGGATGAATTTCTCACGAAGTGAAGCGGCGGCCATCCCTACCGTGATTCCATGCTTTTCGTCCTCTTTTCCAAGAGAGCTAGCCACGGTCTTTGTAAAGTTCTCGAACCAGCCGTCATCATCTGGGACGGTTGTAGCTGAACGCAAAGCTCTTTTGTCGGTGTCATCTTCATCTGGGATGAAGAGTTGTTTGATACCATCTGAAAAGACTTGGAAAATGCAATCTGCCTGCAGGAGTTTCCCGAGCTCCTCGCGACACCCTAGACTTGGTCTCAGGATATAGTCATCGGCGATCTTCTCTGGCTCTGTCCCTGCAACAAAGGCCTTGATCTGCCGTTGCTCATCATCGTCATACTTGCCCAGTGTTTCTGAGTAAGTGTAATCGGTTTCTGAGTCTTTAAAGACGCGGAGGAGGCGTTGGCAGAACTCGACGCTACCAACGTTTTCGTCGGTAGATAAATATTTGATGAGAAGCTCCTTCAAGCCAGGCATATGTTTTTGGCTGAAGTCCTGGGACTCGTTGAGTTTGTCGACTATGATGCCGATGCGTTCGTCGACCAGAAGGTCCCATGACTGCGACGGTACGGCCATCGGAAAGTTTGAATGACGTTGTTGGGTGCTCGGGAGTGACGAACAGATATCACGGGCACAGCTCAGTTAATCCGACTAAGAAGTTTAACAAGCGATAATAATCGAGAAAAATATATGCCGAACCTATTCTAATCCCAGGCCGATATTCTCGTCTCTTATAGCTGCATTTGGCCCCCAACACTGCCTGCCTCAATGTCTCGTTTGGCCGACCAACAAGGTAATATCCGAGCTTACTTTTACGCCCTGTTGATGAGCCTTCTTCAACTGTGGCTGCCAGCCTCAAAATATGTGTGTGCAACATTTTCCGGAAAGGGAACGGACTGTAGGCCATAAGCTTGATGGCAGAGGCTGGTTCGGCAAGCCAGTCAGCAAGATGGTCAGCTGAATCCAATACATCCACACAACTGAGCAACCATGCTAGACGGGCGGGCGGTTTGGTGAACTCAAAACTGACTTGCTTTATTTTAAGTGTCATAGGTACTATATTACATAGGTTCCGCGTTAATAGCGTGAGTAATGCATTTTATATAGCCTGCGGCGCACAGATACACCAGGCTTGTGTCGTTCTAGCGCGCGTATAAAAATGCTGCCGCTGTCATGAGTCTAATAGCCCGGTTGCGGTGCCTCCAAAGCTGAAAAGTGGCCAGCCTGGTTGTCTTTCGGCGGGATGGAGAGGATGTTAAAAGATTGGAAGAATGACAAGCATGTTGCAGGAGCTAAACTGCACGTCGCTACCCTTCAAGCAACGCAACTCGGACAACAGGCGCATCAACTGACATGAATACATGGAATGTTGGGCTGAGCGAGCTATGTCATGCTGTGCGACATTGAGGCGTAGACCAGCCAGTAATATTGACGTTTCTATGTAGACGCCAAGCATATATGTCACATTGTGGCGCGTGCAGCGGAATGCTGTCCTTGATTTACTATCTAATTGGATGAGGAATTTGACAGCTATCCACACCTGAAGCCCTCTCTAGATTCCGTCAATCTAGGATTGGCGTCAGAGCTTCTTGAATTCGCTGAATTCGATAGTTTCCCAGTTATTGTTCCTATCCATTCTGTTGTGGAAGGATTCGGTGGCTTGACTTAGTCTCTCCAAGACTCTTAATATTGTCTATTGCCGCGCATCATGGCTCACGACTAATTTTCAGCTCTTCTATTGTGGTCAGGAATGAGCCTTTTACTAGTTTCTAGGCATATCAAAATATTGGCATTTCCAAGGCCTAAGGGATTTAATTGAGTTCCGTAGGATTCGCGCAGTTCCAATTACTATGCTGTTGCGTGTGACGATATGCAAATCGAGTGTTCAACCTCACACACCTCATATTATTCTTAGTTTCCCGATTCACCTATCGTGTTGATCCTCTCTCTCAGAACACAAATAATTCATTATCTCAGAGTGCTCAGGCAAAGACAAGAGTTATATTCCCGAGCGATTTGCCTCTGGTAGGCCGTTAAGCCGATCAAGTGTCTTTAAACTATAGAGCAACTGATTAAATACAAAATGGTGTCTCTTGGTAGCCGCGCTGGCCAGAACCGTTCGTCGAGCTTCTTCGCTTCGCAATACAGCACAACTCCCAAGAAGACATGCGTTGAAGAATTTTTCGTCAACCAGTAGTAAGCTTCTACTTCAAATACGCCGCCAAGTTTCTATTGGTCGCTGAGCACATGGCCTATGACCCATGACCAGTGGGTTTATACACACCATGACGCTCGCTGTCGAATGACTTTGACAATCGGACACATCTCTTGAAGAATTCGTTAGGCAATGAAAAGTTTCCTTTAGATCAATCGTTTTCTATCACGGTCCTTCTGGGGCGGGCTCGCTTTGAGCTTCCTGTCCGGACACATTAGTGTGGGTAGGGAACTTTAGTTGTTCGTGGCATCAATGGCGGCTAAGATGCACGAGCAACTGTACGAGCAGAGCGTACATATAAATGATGGTGTAAGCGACTACCTCTCTCTTCCGTAGCAAGGGCTCGAATATACTGGGGCTTGATTTCACATATCACCAGTCAAATAACCCGCACTGGATCATCATGTCACTGCATCAACCTTCCCAGGAAATCTTGCTTCAAATTTCATTCCGCCACATAAAAAATAGTGCAATCAGAGGCCACTTTTCGTGTGTTTTGCAGTCCAAGGACAAACAAAGACACATGGGGTGCCGGAGGCCGTTGCGTCGCCAAAGGCAGCTCTCCTCGTTGTGGTATGTTTTTATATTTGGCTCGCACTTTAACGCCGCAATACTCATATCACATACACTGGAAGCAGCTAGTAACTGGGAGCTGGTTGAGGATGTGTTCATGCGACACGTATTTATTTTCATCATTATCATCTATTACCATGTCGCGCTTGTGGACTTGTGGCATATTTCGTGGGCCAGAACCACGGTAGGTGTCACGGGCTATGGTTAGAACTAACTGACTAAAGCAGGCTTTTTTCCGTGACAGCCAGACTAACATAAATCTAATATATATTATATATGCTACTTTTGCACTGTATCATGCAGATATATTATTGTTGTACACAGACTAGCTCTAGAGCATCTCCGCTGCCGCCTCTTAGTGAGGAGCAGGCGCTTACTGCATACGAAGTGTGCAGATGTTCTCGTAGAGCTAATATACTGAGAGCTTAACATCTTTGCTCGTTCGCCTCAGCCAGGAGACGTGCAGCTATTCTTTCTTTTATAAATATATCTTATGCTACGAAAATCAGACTTATAATAGCAAAAGACAAGCGTGACTTTCTATGTCCCTCACACTTGTACTATTTCCTATACATGAACCGAACACTGCTCACTCCGTATACTATCAACATATGGCATACAGGCGCGTCCAGTCACGGAGCCCGCAACGTCCACTCACATTCTTCTATTTTGCTAGGCCAATGCGAGTTGCCAACGCTCCCTGTCGGCAGTGCGATGACCTTCAAACATACGAGGCGCATTGATTGCACCGCGGTAGATTTAATGCAGCATCCACCGACACGAAGTAAAGTACGACGTAGTCAGTAGTTTATCCGCCAGCGTCAGGGGCGTTTGCGAGCCCCTGACGCTGCCGCATGACCGTTGCTGTGGCCCGTTTTGTTTCTTCGAATGACATTGCAACAAACTATGGAGTACGGAGTACGGAGTGGTGCTCCGTAGGAGATGCCACAAATGCCAGCCAATTGGCTGGCGTTCAGCACAGACACTCGCGCACATCTTGGAACGATCATCTCCGTACTACGTAGTTTTGATGTCGCAGCGACAATCCACGGCCGCCATTGACCTGATCAGAAAACAAATCCTCAACCTACGGAGCAGCTTGCACACTCTCCGCACTAAAGTAAATTACTCCGTACTCCATAGTGGGAAGCGCTTCAGGTTTGGAAGCGGACGGTTGGTGGAACTGGCCGCTCATTGCGGGCTGCCCATGTCCTGAAGCTTGGACAATGTCTCATCTCTGCTTTCTTCTTACTTTGCCGACTGGTGATCGCCACAAAACTTTAGTTACTCTCCCTTTCCATTAACGAATATTTCCCCCATCTCGCCACACCTCTTTCGATTGAGCCATTCTACGACCGAGTAACGACACTCTTTGGATCACTCATCCCCCCCTGCAGCAAACTTCAGCCTCCCGAAGCTAGGCGACACCAAATGGACATGCTGCCGTCATGTTGACCTACGTCCAAGGACCAGCAGCCCGGCGCTACATCGCCCTTGCTCTCTTCCTCCTTCTCGCCGTCGCCCTCTGGCATGGATTTGCATCTAACCGCCTCCGTCTGAGCTCTTCTTCGTCATCTACACAATCTTGGCCTTCGTCGTCCTCGTCCTCGTCCTCTGCGTCGTCCCCTCCGTCCCACGGCGATATCCCGTACATCCCCAGCACCATAGACTGGAGCAAAGCCAAGATCTTCCACCCACCCAACAGTATCTCGCCACTGCCATCTGGGAAGCCCAAGACACTGCCCAGAGTCCAAGCTCGGCCTGCCTCGGACGGCAAAAGCAGCAAAAATAGCAAAAATAGCATTTCCAAGGCACGAAAGGAAGCCGTCAGGAAGGCATTTGTCAAAAGCTGGAATGCCTATAAGCAGTATGCCTGGGGCAAGGACGAACTCATGCCGTTATCCGGCAAGGGCAAGACCACTTTTTCCGGCTGGTCCGCGCAGCTTGTCGATGCTCTAGACTCATTATGGATTATGGGTCTGAAGGACGATTTCTATCACGCCGTAAAGGAAGTCGCCAAGATCAATTGGTCCAAGTACGACGGGGGTCCGATCAACGTCTTTGAGGTTACGATTCGCTATCTCGGCGGGCTGCTTTCGGCATACGACCTATCGCAGGAGAAAGTGCTTCTCAAAAAGGCCATCGAGCTCGGCGATGTCTTGTACATGGCGTTTGATACGCCAAACCGATTGCCCACGCATTGGCTCAACTATGAAAACGCCAAGAATGGCGAAACCACGGGCGACTCTAGCATTTCCGGCGCTGCCAGCGGTTCCCTGTGTGTTGAATTCACCCGCCTCAGCCAGATTACCGGAGATCCCAAGTACTACGATGCGACGGAGCGCGTCAAGCAGTTCTTTTACCAGTACCAGAATCAAACCAGGGCGCCTGGCCTGTGGCCGTGGGACATGAACTTCCGCACGGGCAAGATCGTAGATGGCTTCTTTACATTTGGCGCCGGTGCGGATTCACAGTACGAGTATCTCGCCAAAATGCACGCGCTCTTGGGCGGCCTGGACCCGGAATATGTGGAAATGACAACCAGAGCATTGGACGCCGGTCGGGATCTTCTGCTATTCAAGCCCATGACTCCACAGGATGACGATATTCTCATGTCTGGCAATTACGATGCCACTGCGACCCAGCGTGAGTCGACAGGGCAGATGCAGCATCTGACGTGCTTTGTGGGCGGCATGTACGCTCTTGCCGGAAAGCTAGTTGAGCGCAAGGACTATGTTGACTTGGCTGCTCGCCTTACAGCCGGATGCGTTTGGGGCTACGACTCCTTTCCGACGAACATTATGCCTGAGTCGACCGAGCTGGTCAAGTGTGAGAAGATGGACGCGCCATGTCCCTACAAGAAGGACCTGTACCCTTCAGTGGGTAGCAATAAGCTTCCGGGAGGGCTCCTGCGAGTCGAAAGTCCCCGATACTTGTTGAGGCCCGAAGGCATAGAGAGCGTGTTTTACATGTGGCGCGTCACGGGGGATACCGTGTGGCGCGATGCGGCGTGGCGAATGTGGGAAGGGATTGTGAAGGAGGCCGAGACGGAGCTGGCCTTTGCCTCTCTCGTAGACGTAACCGTGCGTGGTGGTGCCAAGGAAGACGCCATGGAGGTAGGGGTTCCAGATCCTCACATCACCATTTTTACAAGGAGACGCCGTGTTGAAAAAGCTAACTTGTTCTTCTTAGACATTCTGGCTAGCCGAAACGACCAAATATTTCTACCTTACTTTTGAGGACGAGAGCGTTATTAACCTCGACGAATGGGTGTTCAACACGGAAGCGCACCCCTTGAAACGGCCTGCTGGGTCTTAGGCTCAAGAAAACTTGAACTTGTGTAATATACTTGGCATTTTGCATGCATATTATGTATATACATTGCAGTAACATATACGTACGGCTCTTTTACTTAGACTGCCTGCCGGCTCTTTTTTTGTTTATTAGATTGGTATTTTTGGGGTAGGGCATTTAGCGAATAGAAAAACGCACATGGTTTCACTTGATACGGTGGCTGTTGCCCGTGGGAGGGCATTCCCGGTTTGATCGGCACTATGAGATGGCGGGTCAGCGCCTTAATTCTTTACATTGTATTTTGAAATGGCGCATTTAAAAAAAAAGGTCGAACCTATTAAGAGACGACGATGATATCGACACTGATGTGGCTCAAACCCTGCAGCTGCTTTCACACGGTTCCAATCTTGTTGTCCATTCAATGTCTTGACCACTTGGCTGCACCAGCACAGTCTCCTGGCAGGATGGCAGGATGGCCGAAGTCATCCATGTCTTTCGGATAGTTACGCAATTCGCATACATGCTGGCGGCGAAGTCAGCGGCGAGGCGCAGCTGGTGCTCAGCTCGAAGAATGATTCCCACGGCTTCACGGGCTAACCAAGGAATGAGACAAGAATGACAGAGGGAAAAGAAAGAAAAAGAAAAAAAAGCTTAAACATACCACTTGGCTGCTTCGTGCAGGAGCTCGCGTAGAAGCTCTCCATGATCCCATCACATTGCTCTACCTCTCGCAGCCCACGGACGAATCCTAGCTTGATCGTCGACGGAGACTGATCGCGCCTTTTCATTATCTCACACACTGGCTGAATAGTAGCGTTAGTAGCACCAGTCGATCAATGCTCCAGATCAATCTGCTTTCATGGATTAACTGGCAGCCGAAAGGGCAGTACACGGCACACTTGTTCAGCCATACTGCCTTGCCTTGCCTTGCCTTGTATGCGGCGCAAGACCGAAGTTCACTTGAGTGTAGTTACCTACATGCTGTGCATTTCACGTGCAAAGTTGCCAAGAAAGGGGAAAGGAACCCGTTCTACATGATGGCTTTCCTAAAAATCACCCTGATGTTGTCGAAGAATGCATTCACTGCGGACTACGGAGTACCTGTGCAGTAGATAAACACCAGCATCGAAACACCTGCCGAGCGGGTTACCAGTCTCGGTCTCCGGGCCAGGTCGCTCGAATCCCGCCATGACCTCACCACTAAGCCGTCCGAGGTAACTACTTACCCACACTAACGATCACAACCTCACACGACACATCTGCCTGCAACAGGCGTCACAATTCGCTCGTCCTGCCCGGCCCCCCCTCCCGTGATGAAGCACCAGGCATGCCCGTCCGCCTCGCTGCTCGTCGCGCCATCCAGCCAACCTCACCAATAACCTGTTCGCTATTCATACCCTGTAGCAGACCGTTCAACACCTCGCCCCGGATACAAGCCGACTTCGCAACTAAGAACCATTATGAACGCCTCAACATCAGACAAGATGCCTCCCCTGGCGAAATCAAAAAGTAAGCCCCTCCTCTCCCATCTCCTCTGAACCCAAAAAAAAAAAAAATTATGTATATACATATCTATGATAGCGCAATTAACTTTGAAGCACCAAAAACAGATCGTTCTACTCGCTCTCCAAATCGCATCATCCAGATGTGAATCGGTTCGATCCAAACGCCGCCCAGAACTTCTCCCTAATCTCTGAATCATATACCATCCTTTCAGATCCCTCCCGCAGGGCCCAATACGACCGTGACGTCCTACGATTGCATGCCCAAAACCAGCCCTCCCACCCCAGAGGATCATATCATAGCTCCAATCCCGCCGGCGGCCGCTCTCCATCTGGATTGTCCAGAAGGAGGGGGACATTTCGTGGCCCCCCTCCCAGCTTCTATAGGAATGGTGGATGGGGTGCTCAAGGAGATAAGCGCCAAAAGGCACATGCGGAGTCAACGTCCACACGAGATTCACAGGAGTCTACACAAGGACCATGGGGAAATTCGTTCGCCCAACAATACGGTGGCATGGGTCCCGGCTCGAATCCGTTTGGTGCGAACAGAAAAGACGACACGGTGCCACATTTTGACAAAGAAGGCCACATAAAGACGCATCAGAGGGAGGACGAGCGGCGGTGGCAGAGGCGGGCTATGGGGGATGACGATGTAGAGTTTGAGCCGCAGACGAGTTTGGCAGGCCATTTTTTCATCGTCGCGGGCATACTTGGCGCGACATTTATTGCGCCGCTTGTCTATTTACAGGTTGTGAAATGGGGAAAACAAAAGGAGAGGAACTGAACACGGATGCGCATGGGTCAAGCCATGACCATTGAATGCAAAATAGAGACATGACAGTGACGGGAGTTATATGTACATGTGACAGGGCATTTTGTATCCGGGTGTTTGGTATCATATCTAAAGGCGTCTATGGTTGAACTCTAGTAGATAGCTTTACAATCAACAAAAAGCTTTAGCTGCTAGTAACCGTCGTGAGAAATACTTTTTTTTAACTATTATTTAGATTGTGACTTCTCACTCCTACATCTACACAGGGAAGCCTCTAAACCCCAATGCTAATAAATTTTGAAGTACGATACAAAAGCTTACGCATTCGCGCAGCTTTGATTGGAGGAGGGAGTATCCCAACAGCGTGTGGCGGACACTGCTGGAACAGGACATGTCGGGAGTTTAAGCTTTTTAACCCTCAAAGGTAAAGCTAGCACCGAGCTGCAGAAACAGGTTAGCAGGAGGATATAAGATTCAATGACGAAACAGGCTCATTATGTCCGTACCTTGTGGGTAGCCTGATCCAGCTTCTGAGTGTCGAAAGAGCCACCAAGACCCAGAGTAACACCCTCGCGGAGAAGGACGTTGTAGGCAAGGGCAGCAATACCGCGGTCGTTGATCTTGACCTGTGTGAGAGAAATTACATGTCAGCATTACTAGTTTCGCCAGGGGCAAGGTGGATAGGCTGGGAGATTCAAACCTTGGCGAAAGAGACGGGGTCAATGCGGTACTTGCTGGCAACCTCAAGACCGACAGCATTGCCGGTCTTGGAGTTCCAGGTAGCCTTGGCACCGGCCTCAACCTGGCTGTTGACCTTGTGGTAGTAAGAAGCGGCAAAGACGCTCAGGTTGTCGGTGGCGGTGACGGCAGCGCTGTACTGGGGAGCAGCATAACCAACAGCAGCGCTGTAGGCAGTAACGGCGGCCTTGTTGACATCGTAGCCGGCGGAGGCACCGGCAAGGAAACCCTCGTGACCGACAACGGCATCTACGTTAGCGACGGGGCCCTTCAGGAGGTCGAAGAAAGCACGACCGTGGAAACCGGGCTGCTTGAAGAGGACGTTGAACTTGGCGCCCTTGCCGGCGGTGGCGGGAAGGAAGTTGAACAGACCCTCGAGCTTGAGACCCTTGGCAAGGGTGTCGTTGACCTCAAGCTTGGTGTCGAGGGCATTGGCGGTGTTCCAGGTCTGAGTCAAGGTGAGGCCTGTACGGGTGGTATACCACGTTAGCAGCTGAGCGTAGCCAGGTTGCACAAAAACAGCGAATTCGAGCGGCCAACCGGTTCCGGGGCCGAGAACGCGCGACACAAAAAGGGTTGGCATTGAACGACTTTGCCCTCTACCAGGGTGACGGGGAGGTTTGGGGCGGGGTGTTTTACCGGAAGGCTTGTCGGTGTATTTTCCCTCAATCTGTAGTTTAATCCACGTCGTTAGTTCAAGTTCCAATATTGAACACCGCCAGCTTGGAATCTTCCATTGATAGCCAGAAGCCTGTAACCACGAGCTTCTCATCGTCAGCTGGACTTGCGGGGCAATACGTTTACTTACAGCAGCGGAAGTGGCCTTCTCGTGGCTGGACTTGCCAGTCACCTTGAAGGCGACGCCATTGGGAGCAGTGTCCTTGAACTCGAAGGTAGTAGCGGACAGGTGATAGAAATCCTTGTTGAGCAACTGTGATAAACAAGAGGTCATGTCAGCATCATGTTCTCGGTGCCTAAGTAGCACGGCATTGGGCCGTGTCGGCGAGTCACCGGGAAGAAGAGGAAAAAAGCTGTGAGCTCAATGGCAGCTTAAAGCCGAGGAGCAACAGAGTCAGGAGCTTGTTTAGGGAAGGAATAGGGCGCATACGTCGTTAGCCGGCTTGGCAATGTCGGAGAAGGCAGGGACAGACATTTTGACTGAAGGGGAAGGAAGACGTGAGAGCGTGAAGAAGAATTGGTATATGGAGTTGCGAAAAGAAGGGTGACGATGTGGTGATACGGTTGTGATGGGCAAGGAGATTGATGACCGGTGCCAAACAGAGGTGGGAAGTTTTCGGGTCCCCCAAAGGATAGAGGGAAAATGTCGGGTTATGCGCGACGTTTGTTGATTGGGCAGTGCCTGAATAGGGGTCCACTTTGCGTCTTTGCGAGACGCACGCCGTTGGGGCCAGCAGCCGCTTCTTTGTACCGAGTACGGAGTATTGGGTGCTGGACTCGGGAACAGGTGTGGTACGGAGTAGTTCCTGGCAATGGATGTGAAAGGCAAGAAGAGACGGGGCCGTGGTAAGACGAGACACACTAGGCACTGAATGTGCATGAAATCGACATCTCTTAGGTTTGTTCAGGGATCGCAGTACATGGTTCGCCAAGATGCACCCTACATACAATACCCGGTTGCTTGAGTCCTCCATACATGTGCTGTATGGAATATGTCATTCTCCATCGAAGTCTTGATATTGATCTAAATACATACTTAGCTGGAGCATAGCTCTATGCTCGCTGCGAGGCACTATATACCATTTTCAATCAAACGATGTCAATACCTGGAATACTTGGACATCATCATCACTTACCACACATATTTGAAACGACCCTTTATGCCTGACCACTTCCAACACAATTCCTCGGGATGAGCAGCTCAACAAAATTGGACGGAGCCAATTCATCATGCAAAAACGCCATCGGCGGCCATCTCAAAGAATTAGTTCGTCATGCGCCATTCTTGACAGCCCCGTGAATCAAACAGTCTAACCCACACAAATCTGTACACCGCATGTCTCTTTCCGGGCTTTTCACTGCCTCTAATTTTAGGTCGGTCCTGCGCGGGGAAAACATGACTCGATGAGCATCATCTAATGCTCGGTTGCGCAATAGCACAAGGGGATTATTTAATAGTTGCCGAACGTGCAACTAATACTATCCCGTGCCTGGGAGGGTGCTATTCACCATTACTGCATACACAGACACAACCAGCTTGGGGATTCGACACTACATATCAGGACGGTGCCATCATTTCCGTCATTTCCTGACCCATGTTAATTTGCAGTATCAATGCCCCATCGCTACTTCGCGCCAATCGTACCCGCCATAGCCCACGTGGGCGTCTTTTGGGTGGAATACGGGAGCCTGAGTGAATGTGATCTACGCCACCCACCTGCATCGAGCATAATTCAGCCTGCCAACCGTCCTCCCATCACATTAGACTATTTTGACCTCCCTTAGTAGTAATTTCTTCATATTTAGTTCCGTATGATGTATTTCAGAGTCTGACTTGAGACAATTCGCTTGTTTGACATGATGGGTCTACCATCATCCTGGTGGGGACTTCGTAGGGGAGACGGAACAATACCGCGCCACCCCTTGTGTATGCTTTTCAGGCTTCAGAGGTGTTTTGTCGCCAATGCTCTAGCCAAGTTGGATACGGTAATGAATGGTATCGTTACTTTTCTCTATTCACCACTAGGTGCATGGAGAATCACCGACACGCAACTAAACGGCCCGACTTACAAAAGACCAAAGGTGATGTACGCATCGGGACCTATCGAGGCCGTCTATTGCTATCACGAAACCCGCGAACCTCGTCCGAACAAAAAGTTCGAGAAAATGACTGACAATCTTTTTCCACCCTTAAGGAGTATGCTACTGACATGCAAATACAATCTCGGCTTATAACAGAGATGGCATAGCCATGCTGACACGCAGCCATGCTGACACGCGGCCACGCTGGTATAACAACTGGCACCTGTTAACTATCCATGACAGATCTATTGCATCTCAAAACCTCCATAATCTAAGACGCCTCTAAAGACATAGCAACATGTAACACTTCATATGCTTAAGCGTAAATACCCAGATGTGACACTCCTCTCCCTTTATCTTTTCTGATTCTATGTCACTTGTATACGTCTCGCCCATTTTCAGGTCAGTACAACTAGCCACCTTTATACGGCGTTGTCGTACTTGTCGTTGTGGGTAGAAATGGCTCTGCAGTTTGTCAGTAGTGAAAACCTGTCAAGTAATTGTAGTGATACACACCTGCCGCTGGGATCGCTCTGTTGGGACCATGTAGGCGTCCATCGCATAACAGTCGACGCGCACGAAGGAGGGAAATGCTCGTCAAACATCAGGCGGTACCAGTAACTGTGTATTGATTTAGTCCCAAGTCTTTCCATTCACTCTTCACGAAGAATATAAGGTCACTTACGCCTCTTTAGTATCGGGGATATCAGTACCCCATTCAGTCTTGGGGTTCTTCATCATCTCATCGGTAACATGCAGCTCGGCGTTGTCCTTTAGGGCATCGATCCAGCCGTAGCCAACACCGTCAGAGAATTGCTCCTTTTGGCGCCAGAGGATCTTCTCAGGTAGATAAGGTGCCGTCTCGGGCTCGTCGGTAGTGTCGAATGCCTTTCGCAAAATGTACTTCTCCATACGGTCTTTTGTGATCATCTTGTCTTGGGGATCGATGGCCATGGAAGTCTCAATGAACTAAAGGAGAAATATTGTCAGTTACTGAGTGTTGTAAGCCACGTGATTGGGACAACAAACCTCCTTGTCGAGAAATGGAACTCGAGCTTCCAGGCCCCAAGCAGAAGTAGACTTGTTAGCCCGCAGGCAGTCGGCAAAGTGCAAGTTCTTAACACGGCGGACAGTCTCCTCGTGGAAAGCCTTCTTGTCGGGGGCAGCGTGGAAGTACAAGTATCCACCAAAGATCTCGTCGCTACCCTCACCACTTAGCACCATCTTGACTCCCATAGCCTTGATCTTTCTGGATAACAGATACATGGGGGTGGAAGCGCGTATAGTAGTGACATCATACGTCTCGAGGTGGAATATGACATCAGAAAGAGCGTTGAGACCGTCCTCGATGGTGAAAGTCATGACGTGATGCTTGGTGCCCAAAAACTTGGCTACCTCAAGGGCAGCCTTGTTGTCAGGTGATCCTGGCAGACCAATTGAGAATGAGTTGAGTTGAGGAAGATAGGTAACAGTGGAGAGTTTGTCATCATCGTCAATACCCACAAGGCCTTCACCCAAATCTGGGTTGCCAACGGGTTCAACGCCACCGTTAGCCGCAAGAGCTTCCTGCTTGAGACGAAGGGTCTCGCGCTGAGCAATTGCAGCAACCAGGCTGGAGTCCAACCCACCAGATAGCAATACGCCATAGGGGACCTCAGCCATAAGTCTCTTTCTAACAGACTTTTCCAGGGCATGGCGCAGAACCTTGTAGTCGACAGGCGTTGACGGGACGTTGGTGGGATCCCACCAGGTAGGCTTGAAGTAACGAGTCGTCTGGCGGGTTTTTGAGTCGTAGACGTGACCAGGGGGGAATGGAACAATCTTGTCGCAGACGCTGTGAAGGCACTTCAGCTCGGATGCGAAGTAAACAGTATCTGGCTCTTTCCAACTCCAGCCCTGGTAAAGAGTAGTGATGCCAATTGGGTCTCGGGCAGCGATGGTTCGATCCTGCTTCTTATCGTAAAGAACGAAAGAGAACATGCCGTCGAGGTGGTTGGGAGCATCGAGTCCATATTCGGTGTACTAAAATTAAGGGTACGATTAGCTGCAGATTCTCTCTTGTCTATTACAAATGGGTGGTGTAAACATACCAGAGGAATGATGACTTCGCAGTCAGAGGTAGTCTTGAAGTGGTACATATGTTTCAGGTTCTTTCTAACCAAACGGTGGTTATAGATTTCACCGTTGACGGCAAGAACAAGCGATTCATCCTCGTTTGTCAGAGGTTGAGCACCGGACTCTAGATGTTAGGTTAGATAATGGCAAGCCCTTGCAAAAAAAAAACACCACATTAGAATGTCAAGCCTTACCAACGCCGACAATGCTCAGACGCTCATGACACAAGACTGTGAAAACGACAGATTAGAATTTATCCCAGTGCAGTCTCAGCTACAGAAAACCTACTTGTGTTGTTAGAAGTGATGCTTCCGCCTATTCGAATACATCGTCAGTAATTGGTCGACTGCAAAGAGCTCTCGGTAGTTTCATGCATGAACATACTCCAATCCGGACCACGGTGGCGGATTCTATAGCCGCTGCGTCAGTACGTGCTACGCCACATAATGTTACAACAAAGAACTCACTGCTTGGCAAGCCTAAGGGCAGTCGGCTTGAACTTCTGTACATTAGGATGACTGCGCGATTCAGCCTGTCAGTAAATGTTCCCGAACATTTTGCGAACACATTGGTGGGGTGAACGTCGGTGACTCGAGTGCGGCGACCGATCGGACTGCCCCTCCAAAGCACAAAAATAAAAGTGCGGCCGAATGCGGGAGGAGGTCTCGAGGCTCAAACTTACCAATGACAGGCGAATATCCCACACATGTTGACTGCGACTTATGGTGCTTCAATGGGCAAGCTATGAAGCAATTCTCGAAATCAAGGTAAAGGATCGTATGTGGAAAGACTTGACGAGAAGGATGGATGGTGGAAAGAAGATTGCAAGACTGGGGAAGGAAAGGTGCAGGGAAAACCTAATGCCAGTTCAACCGCGGGAACTAGAATCACTACGGTGTACTCCATTGACAGTTAGTTATCGGAGCTTCAAAATAGAACCATGAGTCAAGCCCAACGCGGCATTGGAAAACTGGGCCTCCCACCCAAGTGCGTCTGATAAAGACAAAAACAGCCGAACCCGTTGGCCTGTCAAATTTCAGGTCAATTTTGATTTTTACGCTTCTCCAGTCCGAGGAACCCCTTTGCCAGCGATAGCCCGCACACAGGATTGGCCGACTTCGGCGGGACTGTCAATTCGCGCTAACATGATTGGTGCGCAGAAGCAATAGATAAGAAACCATGTGCAGACGAAAATTGGCAGCACGAATGCAGGGAATTTATTGTGTGTGAACAAGACATTATGATACATATGGTGTTCACATTTGTTCCGTCGACTTCATTTAATTGAAGAAATTTAATGTCGATTGATATTCCTCATCAAGCAACTACCTAATGCAACATGGCTGGGCGACCAATAAACATAAACGGTGCCCGCGGCAAGACATACATACATACTGACTAGTCAAATTTTGTCAGGTCAAAAAGCCACCTTGCATACCCACGAAATTTACGTTTCTGTCGAACGAACGGGTGTCTGGGACCGTTGTGCTGTCAGCGCCACGCAACCTTTCAATGATAAATTAACAGGCCGTCCAACTTCACAAGTATGAAGTCGACATGTACAGCTTGCCACGTTTCACTCACGCTTTCAAGTGATATTTCAAAGAGGTACCTGCTGCAAGGAGAAGTTTCACCAAGCTTCACATACGAAGATGAGGAGCCAAAATGCAAATATGGAACACATCGACAGCACATAAATCACGCCTGTGGTATATAATTCTGCAAAAATAAAAGCATTCTCGCCCTTGTTTGCAATCGGGAAAACGACCAACTAGTTTATTCCTTTCCTGTGTCTCACTTACCCGCTGTTGGATGCAAGATACAAAAAGCGGATATATGATAAACCCTAAAACCTCTTACGCCTGTCGCAAATTCATCAAAACATCGTCGTAGTAAATGCTTATCCTAGACCTAGAATGTCGTTGTAGGGAGGAATTCATCTGAAGGAGCACTCCTTCAGGCTCCTCTCAAACGCCATAGTCCGATGATCTGTTTTCGGTTCCAATAAAACGTCACGTAACGCCGCTAGATGCCTTGAGCCCTTCAAGGAGCTGGATTGTCTCGCACCACACGACGAACTCGCTTTTCGTATTCGATTCGGTCTCGTTTAAAAAGGTTGTAAGCCTCAGCCTGGGCAGGTGACTCAGGGTTGGGGTCGTTGAGTAGATCCTGGATACCCAAAAGAATCTGCTTCACGGTGATGGCAGGCTTCCAGGCCTCTTCTTCATTCAGAATGGAAAGACAGACTGTGCCGGACGGGTACACGTTGGGGTGAAAAAGCGGAGGTACGAATTTGCCTGCATAATAATGAAAATATTAGTTTTGATCGGACATCACGACACGATCTGATATACTGGCTCACACTTTGGTGGTTTAGTAGGATATTCTGCGTTTGAAATTACGATGTTAGTTGCGATTTTGTGCAAATGGAGTCGGCGCGGCTCACCGTCGGGGAAAGCGATCGTCAATTTGAAGAGGCCTCCCTCCCAAATCGTCTTCTCCTTTCCAGGTACGCCACATTCCCAGTTCTTCAAGTCCAGAACGCCTTCCTTTGTCCGCGCAGGCTTTGCGTAGAAGCCGAACGGGTGGTCACGTCGCCACTGTTTCCTAGAACCAACCATAAGTATCTTTGTTCATGAAGCGCCAAACTGAACCGTTTTAACACACCGTTCTTCTTGTAGTCGGTTCTGACACAAAGCCATGATTGCCAGTCGAGATAATCGGCCGGGGGAGGGGGATTTCGTTCGGGAGGTGTGGTTGCGTAATCCTCGCCTCGAAGGTCGTTGGTTGGTTGATGAGGCTGTGAGGAGACAGTGGGTTACCGCACCCAACAGATCAGACGTCTCGATTATCAGCGACAATATCGCACAAAGGCTGAGGGCGCCGAACAACTCGTTCTCGAGGGTTTGTCGGAGAGAGGGTCTGAAGTAGCGTGGCGCCTCTGGACGATGAATCAAAGGCGTTTGCTGTAAGCCTTGGGTAACTTTTGAAGTCACACAGGCTAGCAAAGGTGAATGATTAGAATAGTGGGGCAGGAGGCAGCGATTAAGGCGACCGACCAACAAGGAATGGCCGCAGGTGCCTAGCTGAAGGACTGAACTTAGCGCAGAACCTTCTACTGCAGCTTCCACGTCGCACATCAAATGCCTGCGCCGCCGCCGCCCCATGCTCCATCCCTTGTCTTCGTCCATCCCGCCGGCTCAGTGTACTGCAGCGAGGGGACCATGAAAGGTGTCTGATGGTCAAACTTCCCCACTGACTGCACTGGTTCCTCGGCTCAGCAGCAGACTGAGGCGAGAGGCTGTTGACCGTAGCCGCATGGAGGGGCATTCGAATTCTACACTACACACAGACTCGCAGCATTCAATTTATCCTCCCCCTGCAATTCGCCCAGTTGTCTTCCATACCATCCCGAAGGCGTATTCTGCACTTCCTACACCCGTGGGCTGAATCGACTCAAATTCACTGGCTTTGGTGTATCCCGACCTTCCCCAGGACTTCCAAGTGGGGTTTTGATATTAGATATTGAAACACTGAGGGTCTAGCCATGGAGACAAAACCAACAGTTCCAGAGGAGGGCAAGAAAGAGGATGTGGTTGCAACCAAGAGTGCAGAGACGAGCGCTGCTCCCGCTGCAGTGGCCGAGGGTGCGAAGCCTGCAGTCGTCACAGAAGATGTGCCCGATCCGGATGAGGATGACTTGGACGACTTGGATGGTGAGATACCTTTGTCAGAATTTCATGAATCATAAAGTTCTGATCGCTATATATGACAGACATGCTTGACGAATTTTCAACGGTCAAGATAGACGGGTCAGCCAAGCAGTCTGCTCAGACGGCAAATACAGCTCCCTCAGAATCAACCCCCAAACCCGATGACACCCCCAAAGCTCCTGCGACCGCTGGGGAGGAGGCAGTTTCAGAAGCAGACTTCGCACAGCAACTACAAGCTGGTATGGCTGATTTGCTTGGTGAGCTGGAGAAATCGGTTTGTGCCTCACTCCATAGCCTCTATTGCAAATGTGTCAAATCACTAACGAGCCCTACCAGCCTGAGATGCAAGAACAGTTTGAGGACATGTTCAAGCAAATGGCCGCCGCTGCAGGTGAGCCCGCAACTGGGGCAGATGGTTCGTCGTCTACCAAGTCAGGCGACAAAGCAGGCACCGATGCATCTTTTCAGGAAACTATCCGTCGCACCATGGAGCGCATGCAAACATCTGGGGAACAAGCTACAGCCGCCGCCGCTGCTGGCAGTGGTGACGATTTTATGTCAGAGCTCCTGAAACAAATGGGCTCTGGTGACCTTGGCGGCGAAGGTGGCGAGGAGGAATTCTCCAAGATGCTCATGGGCATGATGGAGCAACTCACCAATAAGGACATTTTATACGAGCCCATGAAGGAGCTCGATGACAAGTTCCCCGAGTGGTTTGAAAAGAATAAAGACTCTACCCCCGCTGAGGATCTGAAGAGATACGAGGAGCAAAAGGACTTGGTCAGGGAGATTGTTGCTAAGTTTGAAGAGACCCGCTACTCCGATAGCAATGCCGCAGACCGAGAATACATTGTCGACAGAATGCAAAAGGTACAGCATCACGAGCATGTCAAGAACCACTCACCTCCAAGTTTCGGGCGCTAATTCTCAAATTCACAGATGCAAGCCGCCGGCTCACCGCCATCAGACTTAGTAGGCGACATGGCATCAGCGCAAGAGGCGTTTGCTGGCGCGGATGATCAATGCAACCCGCAATAGACTGTTGGTAATTTTGGATATCATATGCCTCTATATACCCCTTGTACACCAAAGTCTGTGCATCTCAACAGAGAATAAATACAGTGCCCAAACTTGACAAGTTCTGTAAATGTGTCGTCCAAACGCCAAACACCATACGGAAATAGTCCCAACTCATTGTTTCTTTCCTACATTCAATATACAAGCAGTTGAATTCAAAAGCAACACATTGTTTTTTTTTGGTTTACGACATGTCCATGTGTTCCGCAGACGATTGTATTTGCTCCTGCGATTGTGATTGCTCCTGAGCAATGAGCTCAGCAAATGCATCATCATACTCTTCGTCGGACAATGTAGGCGATGGCGGCGGTTGATCACTACGGCTTCGCTGATCTTCGTATGAGGCAACTATGGCTTCGATCTCCTCATCCTCAGGGAGTCCATCAAGCATATCATCATCTTCCGGCAGTTTTTGCTCCTCTCGAAACGCCATAGCATCTTCCAAATCAGTATCCGATAGTGCCGGGGCATCGTGTGCAAGGCGTCCGAGATCAGCCAGCAAGCTATTCTTCCAAAACTATATCACGGATATTTAGTACGTGTCCCAAACCCGTGAGGGTGGGGTGATGAGTTTGGTTTCTCACCTGTCCTTCAATATCCCTTCTCTGCCACGCCTTATCATCTGCCTTTTGTCTCACACCTTGCAGAAAGTTCCTACGCCTCGACTCCTGTGCATCTTCACGCTTTCGCATCAAGGGATTCTGGCGCGCTGCTCGCGACGCGAATTTGAACTTGGGCTGTCTTATAGGTGACGATTGGATCTGGCGCTGTGGGAGAGAGTTTCTGTCGACGGGTGATAGGGGCGATGATGCGCGAATCGGGGACGAGGAGAGTGGTGAGGACACATTAGGGCGATGGTCCCAGGTTCCTGTGAAGATGGGTGAGGGAGCGAACGAAAGCATGGCTGCGTTTGATAGTGACTTGGTGTTTTGCGGTTCCTGCATGTGCGTTTTGTAAGGTGATGTTAAGTCTTGACATTAATTGAGCAGACTAGGGCGCTTGGAAATTCGTATCGCTTGAGACGGTCGCTGTCTTTTGTTACAAGAGCATTGGTCTGTCCGTCGTCCATCAGCCGTGGGCATAAGTAATTACTAGTTAAACGCGGGTCTCCCCCGCGAGCGCGTAGTCACGTAGTCACGTGGTGGGGTGGCATAAATAGAAGTGGCGTTTCAGAAACCAGATGCAGATGCAGCCAGTGAACTAACTGCCTTAGAACAAGTTACGTATAAAAGGGCTAGCTCAACAGTTATGGTATTATAATAACTGTGAGCCCTTTCAAATGACTTTTTGAACAGCCCTTGCAGATTTGGATGGTTCAGCTCGTTTGGAATTCATCTGTCCAGGCTGATTACTCCGTTCGATTACCGAATTTTACGGAGTATATGGTATTGCAAGCGGATGTACGGAGAAGTTCCACTCAACTAGTTAAAAAAAGAGTCCAGATTTGGCTGGCCGATAACTAGACTCATTATGATTCAGAAATGCCCGAGCCGCGATGTAAAATTCTTGCCAAATATTCATGCGAAATTCCATAATTAAGATATATAAGTGTTGAAATTATGTACGCAATGGAGTTTCACCCATGAATCACCCAAGGATACGACATGGCCACATAAAACCGATATCGACATGAACTACAAAGACATCAAAGCGCGCTACAGCTTCAACAGCCCACCTGTCCTCCTGAAATATCGCTCCAACAGCTTCCTCATTCTCCTCGTCGTTTGCGCAGCCGTCTTCACAGACATATTCCTTTACGGCATCTTAGTTCCCGTTCTGCCGTTTGCCCTCACAGAGCGAGTCGGCATCCCGCCCAACCAAATCGCCAAATGGAACGGCATTCTACTCGCCCTTTACAATCTCGGCCTATGCATAGGTAGTCCCATCTTCGGCTTTTATGCCGACTACACCTCGTCTCGAAAGCTACCTCTTCTCATGGGCCTGGTAGCATTAGCGGGAGCAACATTTCTGTTATGTTTCGGTAAGACAATTGCCATATTCGCCGTGGGTCGAATCCTCCAGGGTGTCAGCGCAGCGATATGCTGGGCTGTAGGGCTGGCGTTGCTGGCGGACACGATGAGGGATAGGATTGGATGGGCTACCGGGTGGGTGAACTGGGCCATGACAGCTGGGTTTTTGTTAGCCCCTATTCTCGGAGGTGTTGCTTATGAAAATGCGGGTTATTATTCTGTTTATTATATTGCTTTTGGCTTGATTGCGTGTGATATTGCGTTGAGGCTGGTGCTGGTGGAAAAGAAAGTGGCGAGGAAGTGGGAGGAACCTGATCAGGATGGGGCAGCCACAGAGCATGCACAGACGTGTACAGTCAATGACCTTGAAACTCCAAACGATCGTGTTGAAGAAGGCACCGTTGAACGGCAGACTGAAGGAAAAGTCGTCAGAACAACAGCCAGTGCGTACTGGAGTTTGATCAAGTCACGGCGTCTGCTTGCGTCGTTGCTGGGCTGCATTATGCAATCTGCTTCCAAGTAAGTCCCCTTGCCGTCCATCGTGATATTCGTATTTCATATGCTATACGTATGCAAAAATTCCATCAACCATACTGACAAACCGAAAGGTTCGCTTTCTTCACTGTGGTGCCTCCTTTTGTAGACGAAACTTTCCACTGGAATTCTCTCGCGGCCGGCCTCATCTTTCTATGCGTTTTCGTCCCAGGATTTCTGTCACCCTTTGTTGGCACCCTGGCAGACCGATACGGCACCAAATGGCTCTCATGTGGTGGATTCCTCATGTCCATCCCACTGTTCGTATGCTTGCGTTTCGTTACTTCCAACACCACATCACAAAAGGTCCTTTTTGGCGTGTTGCTCACTCTCATGGGGGTGGCCCTGACCATGTCGAGTACGCCGCTCATGGCAGAGATCACGTATGTGATTGAAGAGAAGGAGAAAAGACAGCCGGGAATATGGGGGTCCAAAGGAGTTTACGGGGTTGGGTTTGGTTTGTTCACAACTTCCTTCGCGCTCGGCGGCGTCATAGGAAGCTTCATGGCGGGATACTTGTATGAAGGGCCGGGTTGGAATACGTTTGGCTGGGCATTTGCGATTTGGTGTGCAGGCGGCGCAGTCATCTGTGGGTTTTCAGTGGGAGGATCGGTGTTGGAGGGAGAGTAATGAGGAGGCCCTTTAGCAGATGAGGAGATTGCGCTCGTAGTCTGGCTAGGTTTGTACGGAGTACTCCGTAGTTCATCGGGAATCCGAGTTGTAACTAACTACTAGCTACCGGGAATGGACGCGGGACGAGGTTCGGAGCAGAGCAGAGTACTCCGAAATTGATAACTAAATCGGAATCGAGTCTGCTTGTAACTTTAGTACTCCGTAGCCAGCAGCCGCTAGTTCATTACCCCCGTACCCCTGTCCCCTGGCCCTGTTGCTGTCGTGCCTGTGCCTGGCCTGATGCTTGCTGCGTCGACGCGGCATGGAAACCCACTGGACGCCCCCGTCTTTCCGTTCCCAACCGATCATGGGTGCAAATGCCTCGGCGAATCACCGTCGTCGCAAGGAAGAAAAGTCGATTGATATTTTGATGACGATGCATGATCCGCCCCAACTTTTCTGGTCCCATCGATCCCCTTCTGACACCACATAGTGTATCAGACACCAGAGAATTCACTCTGCAACTATCCCTATCATGAGTGTCTTGACTTTCATACCAGCTATTCTACGCCACTGAGAAAAATATTCATTGCCGAGTTGGTGTCGAACACGATCGAGCAACCGAAAATGAACGCAGCTATCGCGCCCCGGTTGGCAACTCGCCTGTGTCCTCGATCATGGACGTGCTCAGCTTGTCGTGGCCAATTGACAGCCGTGAAGCCGACCCCGTTTCTTACAAACAGGCAATTTGTTTCTACAAGGAGCTCGTCGCGAGGAAGTCGTGGTGGCAGTGATGGCAGTGGTGCGCGCAGTGGTTCGCGATCGAAGAGAGTGCTGCTATTTGCCTCGGCCAGTGCTGCTGGCGTGGCAAGCACAGCACTCGCTTTTACAGACGAAATTAGGAATAGTTACGAATCTGTGGAGCGAACAGGCAGAGTAGTGGCAGCATTGGCGATCTGCATCAATGAGTATGAATTCCCCACGACTGCGTATCCCCCGCTGAGGGCCTGCCTTTCAACGCCCATGGGCATGGCTTGCTAACCATGGGTTCCGGCAGCTATCGTACGACACTGAATGCCATGGCGACTACAGAAGGGGACCAAGAACAGAACAAGGCTTTACAGGCATGTCATAAACGTTGCGCGGAGAGGACGCTGAAGGTGATGGAGAGGAATGGAGGCATTTTCATCAAACTCGGACAGCATTTAGTATGACGACTAATTGATCTCTGCAAAGATTCACGAAATGGAACTGACGATTCTACCTCACAGAGCGCAATGAATTACTTACTGCCTCCAGAATGGACAACAACATTTATCCCTCTGCAAGACAAATGCCCGATTTCGTCGTTCCAATCCATCGAAAATATGTTCCGCAAGGATACCGGTGAGGACTTGTGGCAAACCTTTTCCGAGTTCTCCAACGAGCCAATCGGCGCAGCATCTCTCGCCCAAGTCCATCTGGCGACCTTGAAAGACTCGGGTCGCAAAGTCGCCGTCAAAGTGCAACATCCCGATCTGGAGGCATTTGCACCCCTGGATCTCGCCCTCACAAAGTATACCTTTTCAACTTTGAAACGATTCTTCCCCGAATACGACCTGGAATGGCTCTCCTCTGAGATGGAGGTGTCACTTCCCAAAGAGCTTGATTTCCAGGAGGAGGCTCACAATGCCGGACGCATGAAGACTCATTTTGCCAAGATCCCCGAACTACCCCTTATCATCCCAGAGGTTATCTGGGCCAAAAAACGTATAATTGTCATGGGCTGCGAATCCGGCGCACGGCCGGACGACCTGGAGTATTTAGATAAGAACGGGATAGACCGAGATGAAGTGTCGGCCACTCTGGCTCGCATATTTAACGAGATGATATTTGGCGATGGCGCCCCGTTACATTGCGATCCTCATGGCGGCAATCTTGCCATCCGCAAGAACAATTCTCGCAGGGGTATCGGGCGTGGACCCAATTTTGACGTTATTCTTTACGATCACGGCTTGTACCGAGATATTCCACTCCCGTTGCGTCGCTCATATGCCAAAATGTGGCTAGCCGTAATCGATGGTGACATGGACCGCATGAGGATGTATTCCCGGGAGGTAGCCGGCATCGGTGACGAAGATTTCCCGCTCTTCGCATCTGCCATTACCGGACGAGACTTCACCGTGGTCAGCAAGCAGGGCTCGATTCTCCAAACCCGCAGCGCCGACGAAGAGCAAACCATGAGCACGTCCCTCCAAGAGGGCCTGATTGTCGATCTGGTCCAGATGCTGAGCCGTGTACCCCGAATCATTCTCCTCATCCTCAAGACCAATGACTTGACTCGAAGTCTGGACGAGAACCTGCACACACGGCAGGGTCCTATCCGCAGTTTCCTCATCCTCGCGCGGTACTGCACGCGAACGGTGTTTTACGAGCAACTGGAGGAGATTCGTAATAAGGGATCACTGCTGTGGCCGTCAAATGCGCTCATGATATTTTCCGCATGGTTGGGCTACTTGCGCGTTGAGGTGAAGCTGGAGACGTTTGAGTTGTGGCTTGGTGTAAAGCGTGTGCTGGGGTTGAAGACATCCTTTGCGGGTAGCCCGTAGTGCAGGGGAGGCAAGAGAGGTTAGAATATAAAAAAAAAAGTTATAGACAATAACGGGATACGATAGACTGTGTATAGATAAAAAAGCGTTGCAGAGTACTTATAGATGTAATGAAGAGCGTTTTCGGGCGAAAGCTTGTGCGTGGGCTCGCCCCAGCATAGTATGGACATGAAGCTCAAATATTGGCGGCATACAACTAAGAGGCAGGGTTAGATAGTGTATTCATAAGAAGACGGCAAAGGGGAGAGACCTGTTCGACAGTTTCATAATTGGGTCAGAGTGCAGCATATGTGCTAAGAGCGTTTAAGTCGGTGTTCGAGGTGGTATATCAAAACATGCGACTATAGTTTACTAGATCAAAACGCACGCACACGGACGCACACGCACACAATACCTCGTTCGATGGTGACATGAAGGGCTTGACTTGGAAGATGCGGAGCAGATCTTCTGACGGGTAGTCCCGCCCATTTGATGGTTGTCGGGATTGCAAGGTCGTGCAGGCAGTCATTCAAGTGCAATGGCTGAGCAGCTTCTCAACCTATTACCAGCAGTAGAGCATTACATTACAATACATGCCATGCTCTAATGAGGAGCGGGCATTGACAAACCAGAACACGAAAGTAGAGAGCCAAGAGACCACTACTGTTTTGAGTCGATCATGAGAACAAAAATCGAGTGAGCGTAACTCTCTAGTATGTATACGCGCTGGCACGGCCGTCTTCATCTGCGTGCGAAAGGCGCCGCATAATGGTAGGACGATTCCTGTCAAGAAGCACTGGATAAAAACAACAGGGAACCCCAAAAAGTAAAGTAACCGGGGACCTTCTCGGTGTTAGCGAGAAATCATAACCAACTAGACCACGGAACCAAGTTGTTCATGTAATACTGTTGCAGTATACATCATTATTAAGTAATGGAATAGCATGTACAATAATTCCAGAGGTCATTATGTCCCGCGATATGCGATTTGTTGTTCAGAAAGCCGTCGATAGTCTCTGCACCTCGGATAGAGCAACTCAAGATGAATTTAGTCTCGGAGCAGAATCGGCATTCGCTGCTATGTATGCCAGATTGCAAGCGGACAAGGCTGAAGAGATTGAGCTCCGCTGGTAATTCTCGACGATTGTTCAATTTCATATGTGCCCGCTGGTTTTCCCTGTGTAAGTTATTGCCAGAGCTTGTACCTCTAGGCGCATCAGCTGTGGCATCCCTCAATGGTATCTCTGTGAACGGTGCGAGAAATAAACTGCAATATTGTGCTGTGGTGCGTGCAAACAGCTGATTTTTGCTACACTTCAAATTTCACCGTAGTAAAAGCGCACCAAGGGCCAACAAGCTACTCACTTCATCGCAGTCTGATATGTATTTGCTAGGATTAATCTGGATCGATTCGCCAAAAGTAGCAATCACTATCGAGCTTGCCCGCTTGCTTTCCGTTCACACTTTCAGCTGCAGATGTCCACAATTACATGATGATATCTCGAGCAAAGGACCGCATTGGTTGAGCGTTGGCTGAGTCCTTTGGTAATCCCACCGCACCCCTTCTTAACCTCGGGTACCACTCCAATTTTCCTGGTTTCCATGTTGTGTCCAAGCCAAGTTCCAGGAAGAAAAGCTTTTTCGTTTGGCTCATGTAGGCTTTTGACTGCGTCTCGCTTTATTCTAAATGTGGCACCAAAAATGACTGATGAGTTCATCGTTGTGCCCATGGCAACAAATACTGAAGGTTGGCTGTCTCTTTCTCAAGATTACATGAGTTTAGGAAACAAGTGCACAGGCTACATATAGAATGAACGTATCTGTAAATTACTACAACATGACGGTCTTTCGGAGATCATTCTCAATCACGGATGACTCGAATGCTCAGACTACTCACTGAAGAGATTGACTGCAATATGCCTTGAAGAATGAATGTGACGAAAAGGCTCTTAAAAACTGCGCGGAATCGTTCAGTCCGGACCCAAAATCAAGCGAGCTCTCGCTATTGATTAGTCACTTGTGCGAACACAGCTTGTTTCCTCCTTTGCAGGGGAGACAATTCCCACAAATGCGTGCCCAATTCCAGGATCCTTCATCTCTCGTAGCAGCAGTGCCTCTAGTCTTTCGGACAGCTTCCGGGGAAAGTCGCTGATGCTTTCGACAATGTTAATAACAATATGAGTATGTCTCGGTAGAAAACTATCGACAGAACCTTCACCTCTAGCCGCACTATTGGCCACATTACGAGCAGACCAGCGCCTCCTCATCATTACGCGGGGACGCTGAATCTACGAAGGTGTCCACAAACGACTTTTGATAAGTGTCAAACACCGGGCCCCCATGCGGGAATCTGTGCTTGTACCATCCCCAACAAGAAAAAGCCCGTTCCTGAGCACATGTCGTATCTCGTATACCTGCCGCATTCAGCATACTTCACGCCTCCAAACCAATCAAGTACCGGCGTGCAAACTATAACTCGATGGCCCACCGGCGGCCTAACAAGCGGGACGGTCAGCCGCTTCTCTCCCCGCATTCACTTTCACGCTGCGACATAACGCCAGCCCGGCCGCCAGCCTCAGCTCGTCATGACGCAGCTCGGCAAATAAATATAAAAGCACCCAACTGGGAGACATTTTGGAGAAGAAAATTAACTCATTACTCCAAAATCCTTCACCTTTTTTTTTTCTCTCTTTTTTTTTTTTTTTTTTTTTGAAAAAATAAACAGTAGTGATAAAAGCATAAGAAGAAGCAAACATTTCTACATAGTCGCAGTTTTGGCTAGCGATCCAACTAACACCATCACCACCCACAATGTTACAGAAACTAACCAGAGAGTTTGCCAGCCATGGCATGCCCATCCACTGCGACATCTACACCGAGGACGATTACCCTACTGACACGCCGGTGTTCTTGTATTTCCACTCGGGCGGTTTAGTGGGATGGTCACGGACTGTAATTCCACCATGGGTCGTTCAGGTAAGACCGCAATTGCAGAGAATCGCCTGTCATCATCATCATGGATTGGTTTATCGATTCACTAACACCACATCTGATACTAGATGTGCTGGAAGCGCAAGTGGCCTCTGATTAGCCCTAGCTACCGCCTCATGCCGCAGACCGGCTCCAAGGGCCTCATGGAGGACGTTTTCGCCGCCTACGAGTTTGCACGCAGTTGGCAAGCCCCTGACGGTGCGAAGCGGCGTGTCATTGCGGGAGGAAGCAGCGGCGGTGTGTATACCTTCTGGAATCTCTCAACATAACTATAGCCCCCGCCCCTGGGAAACATCTCAAGACTAACGTCCCGGCAGGCTTCTTCCCCTGCACCCTGCTGGCTCACCACCATCCCCAAAAACCCTTGGCTCTCCTCTCCATCCAGGGCATCAACTCCTTCCGCCACGAGTTCTTCAACTCCTCTACCATGCTCACCCCGGAGCCTATTCCAGACTCGGTCATGGCTCCCATCATCGCCGGACCGACAGTCATTGGCGAAACTCCCGACGGGAGCCCTTCCGTATTTTCCGTCGACAAACTTCGCGCCGACGGATCTCGTAACGTAGACTTCAAACCACCTCTTGTTCCTGCAGCATCAAATGATTCCGATAATTCAGCTGACTTGCGGGGCATGTTGTACGATTACTACATTTATAAGAACCAGTGGGTTGAGCTGCTGGGGAACATTGATCCTGGCTATGCATGGGCTAAGGAGGACAGCCAGGAATCGAGAGCACGCGTGGCGAAATGGCCGCCCACTGTCGTTTTTCACGGCAACCAGGATTATGACGTTGTGTTGGGTGTGAGTGAGGAGATGAGAGACTGTTTGGGGCCGGAGAAGGTGACGTTGTTGATTGCGGATGGGCAGGAGCATCTCTATGAGTTGAGAAAGTTTATTGAGGATGACGAACCGGGCATGGACACTGTCAGACAGGCAGTGGCTTGTTTGGATGGAATTGTCAAGGATTCATTTTGATCCATATCATCTAGCTTTTGCAGCCAGAATGCCATAATGCCCATAGTCCAGTCCCGTCCCAGTCCGCTCTTCAACCTCCGTCCGGTACCTTATCCAACGCTGACGGGCTCAAACCAGTATCCAGAATCCCGAAAATGCCAAGTGCAGTAACTAGTTAACGAACAAGTGAGAAAAAACAGGGAGGGTTAAAAAAAAAACCCTTAAAAAAAAAGAATCCCTCCGGACCCTGTCATTCTCAATCATAAACAGATATTTATAGGAAAAGCCCGATGCGGGGGTCGAACCCGCAACCTTGAGATTTCGTGTACTCGTAAGAGTCTCACGCTCTACCGATTGAGCTAACCGGGCCGGTTCAGCAGGAAATCACATTTCAAGCTTCAGGGTCCGGTTTGGAACTGGTTGCAGGGGGCACGAGTATAATTGACTTATAAGGGAACCTAGGCATTCCTTCGTTTGTTAAAAAAAATTAAAAGTTGGGCAGTGACGCGTGGTGGGAGACTTTTTGGTGGGTCGGCGGGGACCCTTTTCGCATGAGTAGGTGCAGGTGTGTGGGTAACTAAGTATTGACTTGCATGCACGACATATTTTAGTTAGCTACTACGTCCCTACTCGGTAGAAGGAGAGAAATGGTTGACGGATCCAAACAAGAATTTCAGGTTGACTACGAAAAACGTCAGTGTTGCTGTGGTAGCTGTCTGAGTAGAATCTGATCTAGTTGTCTGCTCTGCTCTGATGCGGACTCTTCTTTTGTATTATCCATGATGTTGATGGAGTTGTAGCAATGCATCGGAAAGACGCCTAGGGTAAAGACGTGCTGACTCGCGCAGGTCGTATATATTGTACATGCATTGTGTAGCCAGCAGGACACTCCACTTGCAACACATGGGCTCCTCGCTTCTGAATGCTACGTAGTTCGTCCTCAAGAGACTAGTAATATGCCACGAGTATATCATTTCATCGCTTTCTGCGTCCGTTCCTATGCTATAATAACCGCAAAATCATCGCCTCGCTTCTCCATGATCAAAGTGTTGGGTACTGAAACAGAATGCGCCGTGTAATGCGTCTTCGTCCTCCGCTCCTAAACGATCCAGACCTCAAATACCAGCAGTAGCCTAGGTGCTGTTACCACTTCTAACGCCGATACTTTCCTCATATTCGCTCCACCTTAAAGCCTCTTCTACATCCATCACGAAATGTGATTCTCCTCCGCATAACGCTACGATGCCGCTTCGTTCCATCAGAGCCCAAACTGGGTGATTTCGTCGACTGGGTCCCCGAGAAAAGAATATGCGCACGCCGCGATCCCGGTAGCTGCGCACGATTTCCTCTAGCACCTGTGTGCCGGAGCCGTCCATTGATGTCACGCCATGGATGTCGAAAATAATGTTCCTGTTAGATTCTTGACTGCGGAGCCGGGGCAGTGCTGGGTGCGCGGCCGAGGTTCCATACAGCTCTAGTCGTCGAAGTCTGGCTTTGAGTTCACCGGTATTGGCAAAAGTAAGTGGCTCTGGGATCTTGACGATAAGGCAGCCTTCGATGAATTCGAGACTGTGATCACCAGATTCCGCGTTCTCGAAGCGATTTGTCCCGGGAATCCGCCCAAGGATCTGAATACGAGGTCGGGTGCTGTGCTTGATAACGAGGAGAATGGAGATGCCAACTCCCAAAGCCATGCCAAGCGTAAGAGAGTAGAAAATCGTGGACAAGAAAATAACAGCCATCAGTCCAAGTTCTGTCCAGCCTCTAATGCTCAGGAAGAAGGCAATGTCATGGGGTGCTTCTTCTATCAGCGAATAAGCTACGACTGAAATCATGGACGAAAGAACCGGTTTCTGATGGTCATGACGTTAGCCCGAGACTTGACATGTGCGGCTAGAAATGGAATTAAGGTAGCTTACCGGCAGGTAGTAAAAGAATGGGAGCAAAAATAAAACGGACAGGAGAGTAATTAAACTCAGCAACATTGAGCTCACAGGACTCTTGCCGCCCGTTGTCTTGTTCACTTTACTCCTACCGTAACCACCAAAGGCTGGCAAACTCATAAAGCAGGCGCCTACGAGGTTGGCGGTTCCAAGCGCAATCATTTCGCGATTTGCACTTAGCTCAATGCCTTGAATGGCATCATTGCCGCCTAAACTTTTCGCTGCGACGGACGACTCGAAGAATCCAAGTAGGGCAATGAGAAATGACGTTGATAGCGCAGAGCGAATATGCTTCATGTGAGAGAGCCTAAAGGGCCACCTGAACGCGAATAGCCCACCGCTGGCGGCTTTGACGCTGCCCAGGATCTCGACCCCTTGCAGGTCCCAACCGAAGTGCCAGCAAAGAATGGCAGAGACAACCACAACCATAAACCGATCTGGAACGAAGACGATGGAAGGGAATTTCGGCTCAAGGCGTTTCTTGAGTTCGCTGCAATCCCGTCAGATCACCGCTTTGGTGCTGTACTGGCGGCCGACAAGGAGAATAAACGGAGACTTACCGGAATATCATAATGACAAGAAAACTGATGCCAGAAATGGCAAATGTCAAATGATGAATCTCACCAATATTTTCCATGATGAAGTATATCTTCTCAACAGTGCTACCATGACTTGACCCATCTTTGGCGGCAAGGTCGCTCAGGCCAAGCTCGGGGATCAGCTGGTCTACAGCAATGACGAAGCCAATTGCGCTGATGAACCCCCTGAGAAAAGGTCTGCTCAACACGCTGTCCAGAAACCCCAACCTTGCCACTCCCGCAATTAAAACGGTCGCTCCCGCCATGCCAGCAACTACGCCACAGATCTGGGCATGAATGACATCGTTATCCTCACTCGAGCCACCACTGTCAACGCTATGTTGAACGACGGTGCCTACTAACAGAGAGCCTGCCGCCTCCGGGCCAACGACCATTTGTGGACATGAGCCTAGCAAAGCGTATATAAACGGGTTGAATATAAAGGCATACAAGCCGTGAATCGGTGGTACGTGGGCGAGGTTGGCGGCAAGCGAAAGAGCCATGGGGAGGTAGAACGACGCGATGGTAATAGCGGATACCATGTCGCCCTTGAGATAAGCCCACTTGTACTGTTGCATCCAGTTCAAACAGGGAATATAGTACGCCATGTACCTGCGGGCTGCAGTTAGTAATGCTGAATTTTTCATCGTGATGTCATGTGTCCGCGCAAGCTCGAACTCACATCAACGGCGTGTCGCGGAATCCTGCGAGTTGGGCAAGCTCTCTGCTCTGGCCCATCCTCTTCGTCCGTATCCTCCCACCAAACCACTTCTTCCAGCCATCCTCGGAGGACGGTTGTGACACAGAATTTTCGAACGATCCGCCCGGGTCCGCGTTGACAGTATCGTCTGGGGTGAAAGGGAAGCCTTCCTCGGGGGTCATAGGCCGAGGACTAAACGTGCCATGTTCGCACACACCAGGATGAACGGTGGACCGTCTGCGTTGGTGAGAATCGGCGGGGATCAAGGGCGTGGACTCGCTGGCATCTGGCCGCGCGTCATCAACAGGAGCCGGCGACGAGACTGCATGGCGAAACGCTGGGCCGCTGTCTTGACTACTCTCTCGGCTTGACGCTGCTTGACTCTGGCGCAGTGAGCTTGGTTGGGCCGGTTTATGACCATTGTTCGAAGACGAATCCTCGCGGCTATGCGTAGGCCGTCCCGCCATTTGCGTCAAAGATGGATCGCCTCGGGACTAAGCAGTAGACATCGAAGAAGGCAGTTGGCAAGGCAGTTGGCAAGGGAGGTGGTAGCCGGCCAGGTTCGATTTGCAGCAGATAAAGACCGAGGTATCCGCTCGTGATAGCAGCAGTTTCCGCAAAGAACCGCACTCCGTGCCGACGACTCGTGTGCAATGGCTTGCAGGGCGTGCAGTGCAAGAGTTTGAAAGAAATGTTTTATCTGAAAGATTTAAAATATGACCGGGAAGAGGCTTTGCGGCTGTTGGATGTACGTAATGGCGGACGAGAAACAAACTTATTAGCGACATTTCAGCTACCCATCTGGGGACGACTAATAATTTACTGGTACGCTATGCACACCCACTACGGAGCTGTGCGGGGCTGACAATCCGACCGCCGGCCAGTGAGAACGCCACCATCACTAACAGACACGGCGCAAATGAGCCTCTCGGGGCAGTTCAGCAATGGCCTAGCACTGACCCAACAGGTTAGCTTGGCGGAGATCAGCCAAACTCCCAGCATCGGCGCGGCTAGATTTTTGCGCATAGTGACATCAATATTTTACATCTGCGTTGGTCAGCGCGCCGATGATTTCAATGCTCGCAAACTGCGGGGAGACACACGGCCGCTTACAAGTATGGAGTACTAGAAAAAATGCTCTCGTTTAAACTGGCTCCGTTGACATTGTCATATCAACACGTTGATACGAGTGTATCCTACCTAGTACGGGTAGCCCTCAGTTCCCTGCTCCCTGTCACACGACGTGCGAGCCTGATGGTCGACTCGGTTCTTCCCACCGTACTTTGTGTGACTGTGCCTGACAGGACACGGGGTTTCTGATAACAGCTGGAAGGGCTGTGTAACACAATACTTCCCAGGGAATGCCACGCTCAGCGTCTTGGCTGCATAAGACGTCGCAGTTGACTTCGCACTGGTTGCAGCCAAGGCGTGCGTGCTTATGCGAAAATCCATGTAGCCAGCACCCCGTGATTACTTCTGTTTTGCAGTCCGCCACCTAAAGCCTGCGAGCCGAACCTCAAGTCCCCGGCACAGGATGACAACTTCAGATGATTCGGTCGGATAAAGGAGCATCTACAAGATACTATATTCCAGAGCAGGGCTCGTGGGGCATACGCATTGCTGTAGTACGCTCATACAATAAGCACATATCTACATGCCTAGGTAGTTGAGGCTCGTGAAGCTGCTAAGTTGAACTGCAATCAATATGTACCTAGATGGATCATTATGCGTCGCCGTTTCGGTGGCAAGTAAATGTGTTAAATGCTATCGGCGTTTCCTGGCTTAGCCTCCACAGTCACCAGATATTGTTGATGTAACAATCGTTGTATTGCTATTCTAAAGACAAATCGGCAAATGACCAGAAATGCCACGCAAGTACACTCCCACGGTGGAATAACATTTCGCCCCAGTTCGCAAAAATCCAACCCCATCAGCCGTGACTCCTCGCTATCCCGCTAAAGTATTCAGTTAAAAACCTTCACAACTCCGTGAACGGACGTGACAGTAGAAAGTCCATGTTCATTGCATTGAGAAACCTTCAAGATCGAAACCAAAGGATTCTGGCAGCTGAATCTTGCCAAAATCTGCACTTCCAACGCTGAGACCCAACTCTGAGGGCGCAACTTCTTCGCAGGAACTCAGACTCTCATCGCTTAGGCTGAGAACGCTTTGAGGTCCTGCTGCATGGCGACTAAAATCCTCAACAGTGCTGCTCTGGATTTCCCATGAGCCTGGTGACCAGCCTGGCCCGCTGGATTGTGCCTGAATTGGCGTCTCGCCAATGAGGCTGGCACCACCGTAGATGGCGTCATAAACATTGTGCAGGCCCCCATCCATAGAGCCGAGTAATGTCTCCCACTCTGAAGTAGAAACCCCAGACATCTTCGACACAGAATCGGCGCCACCTGCAGCCCGACCGGAACCAGACATTGAGGACCTATTGGTTTGCATGCGCGTTTGACCGACGGGCGAAGATGGTCCTGTATGGCTAGGGGTATTATTGAGTGAAAGATAGTCGAGATTGGGAATGGGACGAGAGCAAGGTCTCGGGTTGACACTTCCAACTCCTGGTACAGACATGCGATGACCCGGGCGACTTGCTGAGGGCTCAGGTGTGACGCCGTCAAATGATTGTCGTGTTCTGAAATACAATTCGGGTTCTGGGGTATTGATGTTGGGCATGGTCATACGGCGCATTTTATCCTGCTGTCGAAGAAGATGCGGCTTCTTAGACCCTTTGAATGAGGACCGCTGTTGGGGAGCGGGCATGGACATATCCGATGAGGACGGTGGGCGTTGCGGCTTATCGACAGATACAGACACGAGAGTCGCCGCGATGCGAGCTAGGTCGACACAACCTGGAGCCTTTGCGTCGTTGAGCGTCCTAACAGTGATGTTGACGAGCCGCTCGCTATCGCGCGCCAACCTGCTCTCTTGCTTCAAGTCGACTGCCTGGTAGAGCAGCGTTAGGCCACAGAGTGCGAGAACGTCATACTTGTTTAAACAGAAAGAAAAGCTCATATTTCTTTCCTCGAGAAGCTGAATAATCTGGACGATACGTTTGCTCGAATCGGCAATTGACAAGAGAGCCGGAGCCGCCTTGGGGCCCAGGCCAGACCCAACAGCGGGACGGAAGATCAAGGTACGAATGTGATAGTAAGCCAAAGCCTGCCGTTCAACATGTATTATTAGCTGCTGTAATCATCATATTCTATACAAAAGTCACTCACTAGAAGTGGAGATCGACTGCTGGTGATGTCTGACGACGGTTTGTCTTGGGAGAAGGTGAGTCGCAAATGCGTTGGCAAGTCGTTATACCAAGCATCGAGCTCTGCTTCGAAAGCTCCCATTTGCTGGAGAGACAGCTCGTAATTTGCCACTGTCGGATAGATCTTTTCCAATATCCCTGCCAAAATTCGAGACACTCGGAAGAGAGCCAAGGCACTGGATAGCCTGGTGTATTCGCCGGGCAAGGTCGGCTGGAAACCCTTTTCAGTGATGTATTCGTCATCTGTATCAACCGGAAATTCTGTCTGTATATCTTCCTCCCTTAGCAGTTTTGGAAGGCCGAGAGTGGCCGCAGTGAAGCTAAAGTAAATGTTAAAAAATGAAAGAAAAGTCACGGTGCAGCTCCTAGTACTCACCAATCAAGCGAATAAAGCGTCCAGAACACCTTCTTCCTCGTCTCAAGCGTTAAAATACCAAAGGAAAATTGTTTTTGGCTCTGATGAAGACCAAGTCGATGCGATAATCCAACAGCAAGACCCTTGAAATGCTGTACACGTTTGTTGTCTGCCCTGATGGTACAGTACAGAAGAGCCAAGATGAGACACTGTAGCGTACTCATGGTGTTCTCAAGCATGGTCGATTGAATAGCTTGGTCCCATTTTTTTTCGCAGGCAGCAATTTGTTGATAATCTGGCTTCTCAGACGAAAGCCCGGCGATGCTGAAAACAAGGTACAGCTGAGCGATCTTATGTTGACACTTGGCCTTTTCTGGGTCGGCCACGAACTCCTCATATATTCGAAGGAAAGTAGGCTTGTGCAGTACTGGGAATAGAGGCGCCAATTCCTGGAAGTAGACATTGACGCAACGATCAGAAAAGATCCGAGGCGGCGATCTAGACCCCGAACTCGGCCCTTCCTGAGACAGCGGGACGCATCCTTGAACGTGTAAAAACGCCTCAGGATTGAAATCGTTGCATGTCTTGCCCATTTCCTGAAGCTTCCGTTTAAACGATACTGCACACATTATATTAGTTTCAAGGATATACGCACTTGTCTGGATAGTTGCGCAACACGTACAGATGAATGAGCGGCCACTTGATGGGCCCATAAAGTAAGAATCCGAGTTTTCAACGCCCAGAAGTAGTGGCGAGCCTTGAACGCGGAACGAGTCTTCTTTGGTGGCTGATACCGGACTGTCCTTGAACGTTTCGGGTGACGGCAGTGTGTTGGAAGCGTATGTGATGGAAGTCTGCCGCTGTTGATGGCCATGCATGGCAGAGAGCATATCTATTTTCTCATCCTTTTCGTCAAGTAGATCTTTCAACTCTCTGACCTCGGTTTCTAGCTGTCGGACTCGCTCCTCTAATGACTCTGTATAGCCACGTGGAAAGGCTCGGCGGCTGAGTTTGTCGCTTGTTCGACATTCGAAACCAACATTGCTACACTGTGAGCACGTCGGCCGCACACCGTCACACCTAATCTTCTTGCTTCGACATCGGTCACAAGCCTGGGCAATGCGACTCTGAGCGCTATTGCCCACCTTGATAACCTTCATGGGTAAAATGCCTGGCATGCTTGCGTGCGGCGTCCTTATGTGGACTTTACTGACAAACACCGTGAGGTCTTAAACGTATGGAATATCGACGGAGTTTAGTTGAGCAGTCTTCCGCAGCAGGTTTGCGATAAGAAAGTAAGCGCCGGCTTCGGGATCGGAGAACTTGGGATCAGGTCCCGCCCACGGCTGTTTATGTGTAACGACTCTGCGCCGGCAATGTGGACTTGCTGCTCTTCCTTGCTTTCGCTCTCTTGTACTCTACTTCTTTTCGCCGAGGTGCGTTCCTCGGGACGATTGTACGAGGAGGGTTTGTTTGTGGGTGGCGGTCGACAAGTATGTTAAAATTGTCAAAACTAAGTTGAAGTGCTGGTCGCCAAAGTGGGGAGCGTAAATAGTTATCTGTATTGTACTCCGTATTGTAGAATAGGAAAATGGACTGCTGATTGCAAGTACGGAGTACAGAGTCTGTGGGATAATGGCGAGAAGTGGGCCGGGCAGGGTGAGAGACTTTATGTGGAGTGAATGAGGACATTAGTAGAATGAGAGATATCCGGGGCGATACATAACCTTGGTTATTGACCAGGGTTGAGAGCCATGTGCCACGGACGCAGTGGAATTAAGTGTACTCTGTCGTTACTCCGTACTCTTGCAATAGTTACTCCTTGTTGGGCAACTGAAATGGGGCTGCGGCAATGCGGGCTACCAAAATTTGCTACGACCTCCCCGTATGTATGTAGCCTTCAACGGTTGACAATGCACATCAACAGCCACAACCAACAGCAAGCTGGAAGCCCACCAGGCGAAAGGAATCTGGGGAGAGCCCAACCGGACCATACCATACCAGACTAGACTAGCCGTAGCTGTTGGTTAACTAGCTTTTGCCATGTTGCCATCGGTTGACCATCGGTTTGACTCTAATTAGCGTCCTCGACTAACTAGTCCGACACTTTAATGGCATCAACACTGGGCTTCGTTGTACATGCGTTGCACAATAAGGCAGGAACGCCAGTTGCTTGATGAAACACCGGAAGGAGCACATGCTCGCAAAATTGACTAGCTCTGCCCCTACGCGTTGAGTCGAATACGAATCTGGTGCGAAACAGATTCTCCTCAGGTATTTGCACGATACTCTCACAGTTGACTATGACTACTCGGTACAATACTATTATCGCCCTTGCCAGCCCAGCCAGCTAGCCAACGGGCAACGTACGGGGCGTTACGGCAGCATTGAACCGGCACCGTGCAAGTATGGCTCTGCAGCACAGAGCAGCATATAGTGCGATTAGTAGTAGTTATGTCACTGTTTTTTTCCTTCTCTAACCGAGCCGCCTAGAAATCCGCAACCAAGCACATGCAGCATCAGGGCCAGCAAGGCAGAGCTAGTGCCCGACAAGCCTAGTAGCCAATCCAAATGCTAACGAAGCAAGTTCTTCGGTCCATTCGGTCCAGATGTCGTCAGGCTGCGCCCGCGTTCCTCTCCTTGATGCTGGTTCGTGCTTAGTGTCGCTAGCAGATCGGGCTGGAGGGTTCACATCACCGTACGGAGTACCGAGACGCCACTTCTCCTTGGACGCCGAGCTCTATGCCTCCCTTTGACCCGGCAAATGGTATCGGCTGATGTCGGACCCCAGACAAACCCCGGATTTGATTTGACGGCCCCACGATCTTCGTGCTTGCTAGTTCACCTCATGGCGTACAGTGACTATTAACTCGCAATTGTGGCGACACTTTGCCAACGTCTGGATACGGTGCTCCATACTTTGGACATCTCGACGGCTATCAACAAGATGCACGCTTCGAAACTGCGAAGCCTGTCCCTCACTGCCCATGCCATGTCAACTAGACAATCGTGGCAGTGAATCTTGGCATCACAGTCCTAGGCGTGCCACTGATGTGAACTTGCCGCTCCCTCGATGGCCTCAGCCTGGATGTCCCGATGCCACGATGCCAGAATAAATTTAAATAAATCCCAACTCACCAACTTCAATTACGCGTGTAATGATTAGAAAGATCGCGTACGCTTCTTCCGAAAACCATGAACCGACAGAATAAACTCTGGTTCGACCTTAGTGCAAGTCGCAGCCTGGAGGAATGTCGGCAACTCTCCGATGCTATATGATGTTTTATCTATTATGGGGAAGGCGCAGGAACTTCGAAGTTCTGCAATTACTACAGGGGATTCTTAACCACCATCGCTAAAGCTATTGGGTATCTCGTGCATCAATAATTCTTAGTGTTGCTAAGCTTCTGGCCGGATGTCATAATTGCATCTCAGTTACCCGATGCCGGGAATAGCTTTACACCGCCATACTAAAGTTAGCTGCTGGTGGCATCATAGAACTTGAGGCTTGCGCGGCATGATGATAAGAATCTGGTCACCAGTGTGTGGTCGGCCAAGGACCGCTCCTCTTCTTTGAGCTCTATGAAAGCTGCTAATAGAGTGCTGGTGCTATCTTATCCAAGCGGCCTCTAAACAGTATCAACCGTGGAAATGCGGAGTAGACTCTCTCAGCCCATGTGTACTGCGAGGCTGATGCTTAATTCACGAGTCTAAGGATCCCAAGATGAAGTGGCTTACCTCCCGGCCAACAGCGGTGTGCAGCTCTGGACAACACTTACACGCCACTCTATGTTGATTACTGAAACAAAATCAACTACCTAGATTTAAGCCTGTACATCATGTAAGTCTTCCGGCAGTGACATAACAATTAGCCACAAACCTGCATCCCCTTTCATTCGGGCAAGCGTTTTTTCAATAGGCTTGCAACAAAGATGAGCTGCGAGGTAAATGTGGCCCGCATCAAAACTGAACCAGTCGTTGATGGTCACATTAGGTCGCCGAGGTTTATGGCAAGCTAAGGACGCATGCATAGAGACACTTACATGCCAACAGGTCGAGGTCATCTGTCGAGGCATGCCGGGCTCGCATTGCTCGCCTATTCCAGAACAGCACGGTCTAATGAATATACTGCACCCGGCGCTTAACATGTTCCCATATGCTTCATAGGCACAGGGGGATTTATTGAATGGTCATCTTGACCGATCAGCAAGTCATTGGCATCCAATAAAATCCTGCTACCGAGCGTCAGCCTCGAACATATTTGCCCATGTCAAAAACTCTAGTAAAATCCCACTATGTGGCCAAGCTAACCCACCATTCTGACAAGAAAACAGAAGCACGCACTAAGTCTACGAACGCGATATGTACAGAGTAGTAATGAAGCTTTGCAACGCGAGTCAAGATTGACATGAGTGGCCAAATAGCATGACTGAGCGATGGCGCGGAAACGTGTTTAGTTATTAGTCCACTTTTACGAGACAGGATGCACCCCTAGTTTGCTTGCCTAGCAAATCTATCTTCCCTGTTGGCCAGGCCGGTTTTGGAGCTCCCGCGAGCAAATTAGGAAGACTAGTGACTACTAGTAGTGTCCAACCTGCACTATTGGAGCGGCAGTACATGTGGAGGGATCCTCTTCCTTCAAGTACGTCGACTTGCGGTCAAGTCAACATTGAGGTGTTCACCGCGAACCAGCTCGCAAACTCTGCCGAGTACCGCTAGTAGCATTGATCCTCACTGCGACGAGAGGTCATTTTATTGCAAGCCGTCTGCTACTTTTACCCAGCGCACGGGAACCTGACATCGTGGGTAGGTAGCTTTTATAGACGCAAATCTATGCTTTTTCTTTAGCAACGCATGTGTTCCCACGCAAGCCCATCTGGCAACCACTGGGATTCTATCAGAATTGGCAAGCTGCGGCTACCGGCATTTATCCTCTACATGAATCATTGGTTAAGTGTACTCAAAGTCGACTTCATTAGTCGAATTGGCTGAAGTGGCTTCTGTTGAATGCCCCATTGGGGACTCTTCCATCGATCGAAGATATGCCACCACGTGGTCGTCAGCGAGGAGAGTGGCTTTCTGCAGGGTCGGCAAAACGCCGTTAGCATCCAAGCAAAAAAAAAAAAAAAAAAAAAAGGAGCCGGCTCGAATGGATGAAAGTGCAGATAGCCCATCAGTGGGCTTTGCTTTAGCTCTTGCTGCATCTCATGCTCTGATAACTGCAAGCTTTAGCAAGGCTTGCGTAGTGCCAGTCACCATTGCAGGAGTATTGAACATCAACGGACACTTGGTGGCCGGGATTAAATGGCAAGTGAACATAGAGACGTACCTCGTGGTCCAATACATTCAACGCACCCTGCAAGACCTTACTTTCAACACTCTTTAACGCGTTGGCCGCCGCAACGCACTCCGGTCTCAATACACCAGCTTCTTGCAAGAGTTCGAGCTGGGAATTTGGAGGCCCACTGTTGATTTTGGCTAATTGATCTTCCACTGTTTGGTGTAGAACCGTAGCGACGCGAAGCTTAAATACCTGACACAGAGCATGGCTCTGGATCAGGCTTTCAAAATTGTTGGCTTGGTCTGTCACATCGTCACCTTGCCACAGAAGCCGCAGTTGCCGCCCCCCTTCGGTGTCTTGAAGTAGTTGGAAGGACAAACCATCTTCCTCGTTGATGCACATCAAGTATACAAATGGTGCGTGCCATTTGACCACAACTGTTTCCTCTGCGTCTCCTTCCGCCTCAGTCTGTGACAAAGTAAGAGCGGGCAAGCCGCCGAACACATGGGTTTTAGCTCTAGACAGGGGATCGTCCGGAAATGGATCTAGAGGCAGTGTCATTGTGTAAACGGCGTTGGCGAGATCGATGAAACCGTAGCTGAAGAGCATCTCGGAGGCTGGTTTCGCCGCCCCATAAGATATTGTGACCTCCTCGCCTGCGGCAACGCTAATGGCAGGGCGGAGAAGAAGCACGGCGTTACCTTGGTCATCTTCTTCGTAATACGCGGATGGCTCACTCGAGTGATTCACCATGTCAACGGCGGAAACCAAGGCATTGCCAGATCTTGGAAGATCTAGACATCTTGAACGATACCAGGCGTCGGCCAAAATCCAATCATGAGCAGCAATAGTTTCTTCCGCCCACCATAGACTGTTCCAGAATGGCAAGGCTTCAGATCTTTCGCGGAGCTGGTCAAATTCGTTGTCCAGCGCGGCAAGCTTAGCCTTCAAGGCAGCCTATAGAATCGTTAGTCCACGCACCCACTTTTATGTCCAGCTTTGCAAGTGGCATTGTGATGAAGGCTGCATAGCATCATCGATAAACTTTCGGGTCGTGTGTCCCGACAGATGTCGGAGACAATGAGAGCCAGGGGACATACCTCTAGCGATGTTCCTTTAAGGAGGAGGCGTTCCGGGTCTGCCCACATTGTTGGGAGGGGTATCGACCGGGGCAGGAAGCGAATATATTCAGTCCATGGTGTAGGTGTCAGCCCCCCAGGTCTGCGTGTTTGTGCGAGATGAGATATGAGGTAGAGCATGACATCGCCTCTTGTTGACTGCAGGAGGCTTTGGTTAACTCCAGATCAGGAGCTGAGCAATGGGCTGCAACGACCAAAGCTGGCAAGTTTGCGTACCTGTCGTCCAGCTGCTTCAAAGAGCTGTCTAAAATTCTTATCAACTTTGGCGTATGCATCAACCGCATCAGCTGATAATACCAAATCATGTGGAATTCTGAGCAGCACTGTTGGGCACTTGGTTGACGCTGCCGCGTCACTGCCGCCTTGAAGATCAGCCTCGGCCAACAGCCCAATCCCTTTGCCGTCCCCTACGTCCTGCAGCTTCACTTGATCAAAGTGCACATCATTGAAATGTGCCCAGGTGGGGAACGCATCTATCGGAAGTTCAGATGGCATGATCCGATCCACGGCGTGTTATGTACTAGACGAAGAAGGGTTTCAGCACACGCTTCCTCTCGCCTGTGTGGTCGTAATATGGTCCCGTTCTCTCCGGAGCAGTCAGCCCAGCTAGGCACGGGAAGTTGATTAATTACCAGCTAGTGGGCATGAAGATTCCGGTGGGGCAGGTCCGGGATTATCAAGACTTTTGTCGATTGTCGCACCGGACCTGTCTGCAGCTGTAGGTGAAGGGGTAAGTTTGACGTCTTGGGGCTTTGTTTTGCGGTCGCTTGCTGGATGTGCTCGTATCAGTGGGTTGGGGTTGCGGGTTGGTCCCGATTCAGTGGACGAAACCCCACCAATGGACATTCTGAAGCGTTCAGACGGGGGACGACGGCACGGCATCGCGAGGTATGGTCCGCGTCTCCGAGACGGTGGCGATGGGTATATAGTGAGGGACGACGTAGGCTAGAAACCAGTTACTGTAACTTCCTTGTTCTTTGGAGGCTAGAGGTGAAGGGTGTCGAGGCTCTCTACCTGTGAGTAATGACATGTGTGGATATGCAATATGCTCATCAAGCAACCTGAAATGAATGAGTAGGTACTATAACCACGAAACTACTTAATAAATGCGCCTAATATATACTCAAACAGTGGCTAGAGAGTAAAACATATCAAATGTTTCATCTTATTTAGTCCCATGTAACCAAATATCACATCACTGATATTCGACTAATGTCAACCGCAAACTGCGCCGCAAAGGCATACGCTCTATCAAAGCACAAATCCCACTTCGTTTCGCCAGAAGTCCAGAATTTCTCAAGCAAAGCCTTTGCAGCCAGCGGGGCATGTGAGCCGAGATAAGAACTCATCTCTACGAGCTGCCTCCGCACAAATATTTGCATATGCCACCCATCACGTTCAGCTGCCTCCACGCCAAGAACAATGAGTGGCCACAACACAAGCCGCTTGATGCTTGAAACAGAAATGGCTTCCTGGAGAAGCGCATAGAGCGCCTGGGCGTGCTCGTCAAGCAGTCGTGCTAGGTGCTGGGTGCAAGGGAGAAGCAACGCGCTCTGAAGAGAGAGAATGCAGTACAAGGCGGTAGCAGACTTGCAAATGAAGCCGAGAGTTTGCCATGGGGAGGTGCCGGAGGGTTTTGACTTGACCCATTCAGATGGCGAGAAGTCCCCGATACGGCGTAGTATGCTGTGCGCTTCAAAGACCATATCCTGCTGCAACGTCGATGGGTTGTGCGATTTCCGTGCCCGCATCCGTAGCGAGTTGATGCGTGTGATCTCTGCGAAAAGCGAAGCAGGGCACATTTGGAAGGCAAATGTCGTGCTTCCAAACTTATCAACCATGAATTCGAGCTCCTTGCGGTGCTGGTCTGTCAACACAATGTCCGAAGCTGGACATGTGGTGTTTCCCAAAACCGATATACTATGTAAAAGTTAGCTTTCGCGGGGCAAGTTCCTGTCCGAACCAGAACATGCATGTTTGAGGAAAATACAAACCCAATAAAACAAAGAAGAAGAGAGTCAAGCTTTCCTGATCGAGCCAGCGGCTCGATGCCTCCTCTCAACGTAATCAGCGCCTGTACTGCCCGTATATGCGACTGCCAGACGGTCGACACACCATGCTGGAGCTATCCGCCAACTCTTTAAGTCAGCAAAACATTAATTTGGGAGGGGCTTGGGCTTGGGCTTCATATTAATGTGTAGCTCACATCAATGAGGAGCAATGATACCACTCCGGCAATGAACCAATCACTCATATGGCTCTGTTTCAACCGAGCATCGTCTCGTAGCGAGCGGATCACGATGCCTCTGTACTCATAAAAGGTTTGAAGTAGATGCCTGTGATGAGGATCGTGGCGGGTCCGATTGATGCGATGGCTAAGAGCCGTGCAGACCAGACTGAAACGCAGGTGATTGGGAAGAGTAGCGGCGCGTTGGAGATGAGACGGCACGATGGGATACACGAATGGGTTGGGCCCGAGTTCGTGAAGGGGCAGCAGCTCGTGGTATATGCATGAATTGACTGCAGCAGTGAGCCTTTTCGTTGTCCCTTTGGCGCCGCTGGGGTCTTGTTTTCTTTCTTTCTTTTCTTCTCAATATGATCGATACGTACAGTATTTGACGGCGTCGCCCAACGCACACAGGTCGGTTGTCAGTTGATATCTCGGGAACATCATCGCACCATGGAATTTCGAGCTTGATCTGGCATCAGAAAAGGGCTGTTTGTCGTCTACGTTCGTCTGCAGAATGCCCTTGTTGGCCTTTTGTCCTCGCGATGTCACGATGCCGGGGGTAAGCCATCTATATCTCAGCGGCTTCCTCTCGCCGTAGCCCGGGCAAGCGATACCCGCCCTCGAACATCTTTTGCATGCTGGCTCGGCAAAGTCGCAGACCACGCAGCGTCGACGGCATTCCCAGCAGTGGCGTCTACAGGTAACATGGCCGTCTGGCATATTTGGGGGGAGGGTTGCGTAGTACAGTATTGATGATGATTATGATGATGAGACGAGATTGGATGGAGCGCAAGGACATGTACGTCAGCAAGGCCCCCGGTATCAATCAGTTCCAAAAGTTCAGCCAGCAAACAGACTTGTCTGGGTATGAGTAAGCGCAGTTTCTAAGGTGATGCTTGCACGAATACGAAAGTGGTTTAAATCAGGCTTTCACTCACACTTTCATTTTCATTCTTCATTTTATCGCTGGGAGCAACGTTTTCTTTGGTCACACTGCGTGATGCATTTTGTTTGACGAACGCAAAGAACAAACATGATTGCAACGCTCCGGCCTGGGTTTGAGGGGGCATGGCGCGCTGGATTTAAGGGTATATACGGGATATAAGATCCGATGAGCTGGGTTGCTTTTATTGTCCGATTCAGTGAAGGCTGGCGAGATGCTAAAAAAAAAGAGTGGCATACATGTCTGGTAGCGCGGCAGTAGTCGCCTACTCGGGTTACATTCTACTTTCGCTTCGTACTTCAAGAAGAAGGAGAAGAAGAAAAAGAAGAAGAAATATATGCCGCAAAAAAATGCGAATTGGAAAAAGGGAGCAAAGAGAGTAACTTGCATATATATATCGAACAAAGAAGATTACATCTCGGCCCCCAATATACGTGTGGATGTGAATATATTTCCGGACTCCGTAGTATTACAATTTAAGCTACATGCCTCAAATGCATGAAGCCGTATTATTTCTACAAGATCCTCAATTGAAACACGTCCCTTTCGGCGACTAATCAAAAGCATGCATGTATTGTTCAATCTATTCCTTTGTCTCGCCCGCAGCTCCTCGTGCTCCGTCTGTCCTTGCCCATTGGTCACTCCCACTACGTCACAACCCATCATAAACGGGACATTTCCATCAAGTCCAGTCTACAACAGCGTGATCACGAACCTCCATATCCCATATCCACCTCATAGCCAACATCCCATCCATCCCCAGCACTACCATACACCAAACGCTCCCGCCCGTCCAGATCCCCCTTTCACAAGCCACGGCCGGACCGGAGTAGAACATCCCACCTGCGCCTTCTCACGGACCACTGCACGGAGCCAAATACAGAACAAGACACCATGCTTCGTGCATATCATCCAACATAGTCCCCCCTCCCCTCCTTACGAGGTATGAGGATCCCACCAAGGCTCACTCAGCTATCCTCCATCCCTTGCAGCTGCATACGAAACTCCGCATCGCCACCTTCTCGGGCCTTCTCAGCAACACCGCAAGTCCGGTTCCGCACTCGCCATAGCCGCACCCGCGTAACCCGAGACCGAGACCAAGTGCGCTTAAAGGACGATGCGGGCCACGAAATAATCGTCAAGATGGCAGAAGAGCGAGATACCCTGCTAAAGGAGAAGACGAAGATGGCCTGGGATACCATCCCCGACGGTGAGTATTGCCAATTGTACTTGTCTCCTGTTGGGAAGCGGCCGAAGATGCAGCGGGCGTATAACTAGTTGAAGGTTTATACTGATTGCCGATGTGCCCATACGCCAGCACCATGGGCGACAGCCATACCCTCCGCGCGAGAACCTTCTCGGTATTTGCCCCAGGCTATTGCCCACAGGGGATACAAAGCCTCCTGGCCGGAAAATACTATGGGCGCGTTCAAGGGCGCTGTGCATGTTGGCGCGCATGCTATCGAGACGGATGTGCATTTGACGAGGGATGGCGTGGCCGTGCTGTCGCATGTAAGGGCCTTCTTTTCTCTGCGGCTTCCACTAATGCACAAGCTTTGTCACGATAAATGCGAAATTGCTGCGTAGTGATCACCAACTGATTTGTGTTCTTTTGTTGTTGTTGCTGTTTTTTAGGACGCCACACTTGTCCGCTGTTTCGGAGTCAATAAGAGCCTGAAAGACTGTGACTGGGACTATCTCTCCACGCTGGAGACGCTTCGCGAGCCCAAGCAGGGTTTGCCTCGATTACAAGACTTGCTCGAGTGGCTAGCCCAGGAGGATCAACTGGCTGGCGATCATGAGAGCCGGACCTGGGTGTTGCTTGACATTAAAGTAAATATATCAACATCCAGCTGGCTAGCTATCCTGCCTGCCCTCTTTTATCTTCTGGCGGAAATTAACCGAGTTTGAATGAATGTATAGTTAGACGACGACCCTCATGAGCTTGTAAGTGCCATCAGCGCAGCCATATCGCAAGTCTATTCCTCTACACCATGGCAGAAACGCATTGTCCTCGGATGCTGGAACGTACGTCTACTTAACCACTAAAACTACGCCTATTGTATTCTATACTATTATTCGCTAACTCACGAGAATAGGCCTCTGTGCTCCAAGCCGCACATGACATTCTCCCGTCCTTCCCTCTCGCCCACATAGGCTACTCTCTCTCCTACGCGCGGCATTTTCTCCCCGTCTCCAACATGGCCTTCAACATGGCCTTCCACACGCTCGTCCGCCCCATCTACGGCCGCCGCTTCATGCGCGACCTGCTCGCCTCCGGACGGCCCCTGTACGCCTGGACCGTCAATCACCCTCGGTGGATGAAATGGTGTATTCGCCAGAATGTGCGCCGCCCCCTTCAACAGGCAACGCCTGATTCCAACTCCGTGAAGGCTATAGATGGAGTAGTCACGGACGATCCCAAGCTGTTCCTGGAGATATGTCGGCGTTGGGAGGATGAACTGGATGGCAGCGGGGTGGGCGAGAAGCGTGGTGCCCTGGGAGAGGCAGTCGAGTTGGTGTTGGATATTGTGAAGAGGCACCTAAGTGGCAAGTTGATCTTCTGGTATAGAAGGCATGTGCAAGGGAAGTTGGATTATCTCGACAAGGAGAGGGTGAAGAGAGACTAGACTGCTGCTTCTTGGATTCCTGGACGATGTAGCGCATAGTCATAGTTACGTGGTCGTTTAGAAGAAATATTCAACATGGCCGTGACAGCAAGTCTGACGGAACGAGCGAATGCCACAGAGTGTAGCAGTTGGCAGCAATGCCACATGGCAGCGCGTTGTGGTCGTCGATTCATTACAATCGTAAATTATTTTTGTATTACACAGCTACCTCGACTGGTGTAAGTCCGGTGTCGGTGTATCCCCAAACGAAAATCAACTGGTCCATTCTAAACGCCTCACAAATGCTCCTAATTCCCACCCAAACCTAACACGCTCTCAACGAGCCGCTCCTCAGCTGGTCACTATAGGCCCGCATCTAAATTTCTACATCAATGTCCAGATCTAATGCTCCAATAACATCATCGTCCATAAGGGGCTTATGGATTGTGGGCACACCGCTGTTCTCCGAGTAATTCTTCTCATGCAGCTTGGCTAAATGAGATAACATTTCGGGTTTTGTAGCCACCACCTTTGGCGTACCATTGGCAGGGGTGCTCGCTTCGCTGCCATTGGCGGAAGGCTTCTGTGACGACTGATTGACATCGTGCACAAACTTGGCTTTGGTGCGGAGTCGTCTCGAGGGATCTTCAGAAACTACCTCGCCCCGCTTAAGAGCCATTTCAATCTCTCGTGATTTCGCCTTCTCCTTGAGCTGTGCCTTGCGAACAAGCTCCGCATTCATTCGTCTGTTTTCGCGATTCCGCTCTGCCAGGCGGTCTTGTTCAGCTGTGGCGGTTGACGAGCCCAATTCCTTAGATGGACCCAGCGTTGTCCGAAAAGCTAAGCGTTGACTGCCGAGCTTCTCAAGCTCTTCCTGAAGATCTTGTGCTTTAGACTCTTCTCCTCGCGCCACGGCTTCGTCCAGCAGTTTGGCGATACGTTCTCGCTCAGCTGGATCAAACTTGCGTTTCATTTCGGTTCGTCTTGCCAACCGGGCTTTAATCTCTTCGTTGGTCCATTTGTGATTAATGAGATTGTTGATCTCGTCAATCTTGTCCGTGAGATACGCCTTGGTGGGCAGCTTGACGCTTTCGTTGTTACAAGTCACTTGATACCGGTTAAGTTCGCTCTGCAAAGTAACTGTTAGCATTCTCAGTCGCGAAATAGCTACATGAATACGTACTCACCTCCGTAAACTTGCCACTAGAAGCAGCAATAAAAGGAAACTCTTTTACTGCCTTGCCGTGTGCCGCTTTGATATACTGGTCTGTAACAAACGCGCCGTTGGGTCCGGTGAGGGCATATGGTCGACTGTTGGTGAACCCTATAAGACCGCTATTAGTTTACGTATGCCAAACTGCCTGGTATGTTGCAGGAAGCTTACCTTTGATAAGCGCCATCCGATATTGTTCGATGCCTGTCTCCGGATGTGGGCCCAGTGCAATACGGATATAACAGCCGATTATGGCGGGCTCAAATCCGGGGGTGAAGCAAACCTGCGCAAACTCATTGCGACCAAGCCGTACTCGCTCGAAGTCTTTTAGCTCAGGGGCGGGTGCCTCCTTTTCTTGCTCCTTCTCGGGAGTTCGAGATCTGGCGCGGCCGAAGTCATCATCACTTTCTCCATCATCAGAATTCCGTCGTCCAGGGGAGTAAACCCGTCCACGCGACTTGTCCTCCTTGCGCTTGGCCTTATCGGCCCGGGCCCGGCGTAGAGAGTCCATTGCCGTTTCGGCTTTGGAAGTACGCTGTCGCAAGGGTTTCCGATGACCATCCTCCAATTCGGCGGTGTCGGCACTGCGTTTCTTCTTGACATTTTTGCGCTCTTCATTTTCAACCATTTGGCGAAGAAGACGATTCTGACGCTGACGTTCTATCTCCGTACCACGTTCTGCTAAGATTTGTTCTCGTTCGACTTCTCGCATTGCCATAATCTCCGCCTTTTCCGCCTCACTCATGAACATACCGTCAACGGGGTATTTGTCATCCTCGTCGGTTCCGCCACGCCCGGGTCCCGGCTCTGCGTCTGAATCGGATTCGTCCATGGCAGCTGACGCTAATGAATTCGGCGATGAAGGACTTGATGATCTGATGTGGAGAAACAGAGATTGGCTCGTTAGCATGTAGTTATGAGCGGTGACGAGCGCAGGAGGCATATTTGGGAACAAGACTTCAATGACGCCATCTCATTGCAACATAGGATGACCTCTAGATGGGTCAGATGAAAGCAAAGACAGCACTCACGCTTCACCCTCTTCTTCAGAGTCATCAGGTCTGGTCCGTCGCTTCGACTTCTTCGCTTTGCTAGAATCCTTTTTCGAGGGGCGAGGCGACAGAGATCCATCACGGCTTCGACTCACGGAGCCTTCATCCTCGGAGGCACCGCCCGCGAGAGCGAGAAGATCGTCATCAATATCAGACATGGCGATTTATGGTGAGGTTGTGGAAGTTATTCGAGCGTCGGGTGTGAAATGAAACCGCATCCGTTGAAATAGAACACGTTGGCGCAAATAACGTTGTAGAGTCGCTCAACAAAGCTCGCGCCGGCCCTTTGCTCCCCGTGGATTGCTTCAGTATGACTTGAAACGCTCCGGGAAAATTCGAATGCGGAGTGAAGAAGTGAGCGGGAAATGACCGAGAGGAGCAAGTTTCTATGTTTGGTTTTTGCCGGGAATTCGGGGTGGTAGGTTGAAGAGGAACGACTCCCTGCTAGAACCGAGTGCTGGCTTTCACTCCTTGACTTGTACCTTTGTACCCTCCCGCACGTGTTAGCGCTCCCTGTTACTTGTAACGACGCTGATTGTGCCCGCCGTACCCGCTGCGGCGCTCATGCTGGACCGGCTCCTGTCCACTATATAATCGATTGAAGCCTGTGCCCCACTGGCCTGATCGACGGGTCTTTCGTGTGCCACCGAAGGGCAGCTCGGCAGCTCGACATCATGGTCAAGCCTCCGCGTTAAAAGCATCAGTCGATCCATTTTACAACACCAATTCTTCCCCTTGTCGGCAATATCACCAAGAATTGCGCGCTATGGCTCCTACAGTGTGCCTAGCAAGGCCTATACGAGCCATTCCTTTGCGCAATCCGTTCTGCACTCAATCCTGTCGCTCACTATCTACAACCGAGCCGCTTCACAGCACCAAGAAGCTAAAACCATTAACAAAACAACAGTGCGATTTCCTTTCCTCAGCGGTAAGTTGCCAAGAATTCAAAACCGCTCATGAAAACTGAATATGACTAAGGAAAAGCCTAGCTTCGCGTCAACCAAGCAGGAGAATTAGCCGCCACCCTCATCTACTCAGCACAAACTCCCCCGATCGTCCGCAAACATCCCCATCTGCGGCCACTCATGGCCCACATGTACGACCAAGAAGCAGGCCACTTCAAGACCTTCAACGAGCTTATTCACAAGCATCGAGTCCGTCCGACAGCACTGTACCCGGTGTGGTCCGTCCTCGCTACTGGGCTGGGTTGGTCCACTGCCCTTATGGGCCGTGAAGCAGCCATGGCTTGCACGGAAGCTGTCGAAACAGAAATAGGAGACCACTATAATAATCAGATCCGGGAGATATTAGAAATGATTACTCAGTGGCAGGAGGAAGGCTATGAAGTAAGCGACGAGATTGAGGACCTGATCAATACCCTCAGAAGAATACGAGATGAGGAGTTAGAGCATCTGGATCACGCCGTGGATAATGATGCGAAGAAGGCGGAACCGCATTGGCTGTTAACCGGAGTGATAAGGGCAGGCTGTAGGAGCGCTATTTGGGTGAGTGAACGTGTGTGATACAGCGGCGAATGCTTTCTGTTGGCACAAATTCTGTCGCCACATGCTTTGTTTTTGTTGGCAGATAAGAGACTGGAAGTGTGTATGTTATAAAATAAAAATTCTATATAATGTATCAGGTATCGGCCTCAGGTCCGCTTTGCTTGAAAAGAAGGAGCAACGCCAATCTATGCCTATGTCTCCTGGTAGTGTGTGTTCGATGTGATGTGTCCTTCTACCTACCAATGCTCTTACAGATGAAACTCCTTTGCGATGCAAATCAACTTCTGTATTCCATTACAGTCTGTACCCCGGCTCTATCGCTACACACTTCATTTTCTGCGTCTAGTTCGGGACTAGTTGCTGTGAAATGGTTAGCTTTTTAATTTCAGTTTTTTTTTTTGGTTCGACATGAACGACTTACTAGATTGATAATGGAGCCACACCGTCTACTTGGTAGCCCCAGTTACCATTCTGCTCTTCAGTAAGAAGCCAGTCATATGGGAATTGAACTATGTTGCCCTGGATCATCTTCAGCAACTCTTCGGCATCAGCTCGTGAGGGCATATCATCAAGAGAAAATCCCCGGCGGCTTCCTCTGGTAGTAGCACGACGACGACGTTTGACAGAGCCGAATTGTGCTTGTGGGGGGACGGCGGCTGTCTCCCGTGACGTAGGTTTTTCTAGCATGGAAAAGGTCGTTTTACGATCTGTGTTCCTGCTCGTCTGCGGCTCCAAAGTCTTCAGTGAAGCCTGTTCAAGACCAGGTAGACCTGTATCAGCGGGCGCTGTGCCTTTTTCGGTCATGTTGGCAGGGTTTGAGTCCAAAGGGCCTAATGTCCGTGGGGCATTGTCCTCTGATTTCTCATTCGAACCCATGAGCTGTTTCTCGGGATCTATGACATCAAGTTTACTCAAATCTTGGTCCAGCGTCGGCAGCTTCTCTGACACTTGCTTTGACACCTTCTCCGTTGCGGCAGAAGCAATAGCCTCTGGCCCAGGCGCTCCCACACCAGCACCAGCCGCGGTAGAGTAGTTATGGTTATTCGATTCAAGCTTCGACTCTGCGTCATCTCCCACAGGCTTGCCCTCCATGCTGGCGCGGAACTTGGCGCCGTATTCCATGTATTCACGATATGCTTGCCATGTCGTCACTTCAGAATCCGGCATACAGCGAAAAACCCTGCGGTAGAGCTTTGTGTTGTTGAGCGCCGCACGGTTCCAGACGTCGTCAATGAAGCTAGGCAGCAACGGATCACGCATACAATCCTTAGAAATATCTGCAGGTGTGATATCTGCTGCCATTGGATTGAAAACTCCGCTCCTTGGACGTCCTGTTGCAGGATCAATGTACATCGAAGGTCCGCCAATATCTGTATCGTCAGCCACCGGGAGGGGAGGAAGCTGGGCGGGTCGGAGAAACCCCATCTCCTCTGTTGTGCGTCGATTTACTGGCGGCATTGGTGGAAGCCCTACATTTTTGGTTGCAGCGGGCTCCAGGTACCGATCATCCGAGGTCGAAACCGTTTCATGCGGTGGCTTCGGGCTGGAAATAGTACCTTTGCCCTGAGTGTCGATGTCATGTAGCAAGACTTCCCGGCCGCCAACTATGACAGAGTCTCTGCCCTCGTCAAGGCCCGACTTTTCTGCAACCTTCCACTGATCTTGACCATATCCAGACACATCTAATCGCTGCTTCGTTTTTTGCTGTGGGCTCATCCCATCTGCGGCTTTCTTGCCCTTTCTAGACCTCGCCTCCGAGTCTGAAGGGAAAGACGAGGCTGACGACTCGTCTTGAATTGCCTTGGCCTTGTCCATGTCGAGTTCGTGATTGAAACTCCTTGAGCGTGGGTTGAGGAAGCTTTCTCTGCGGGCCGTACTCGGACCAGCGCTAGGAGTGAGATGATCTTCCCGGTAAATGTCCTCCATTTCTTCCTCAAAGGCTTCCCTGTCCATTTCCTGCTGTCGTTCCTGTTCCAAGATTTCGTCGACATCCAGGCCAAGATGCTCGCGCATGAGACGAAGCCGCAGCGTGTGCGCAAATCGACCGACCTGGTACGGTTTTCCGCCCATGGTCGAAGCAATCATGTCGGTGTCCCGAACAAGTGCCGCGCATTCAGAGTCTCGTGATCCCAGCATCGAGCGCTCGTTAATATTGGCGGATCCAATCAAGGCGACTCGGTCATCAACGATGATTGTCTTTGCGTGAATGTACAGCTGTTCCGTGACCAGAGCGTCATTACTCATGATTCCCCATTGACGAAGGCAGTAAAATCCGATGTAGTCTTCGGGTTCAATATCAGCCGCCCGTAGTCGTCCAAAAATGGAGTGCTCGCCTCGACAAATACTCTTATACTGGCACATCAGAATGAGTCTCACGCTTGTTCCTTCCTGCTCGTCTACGGTGTTTTGGAATCCAGGCATGAGAGGTATCATGATCGCGCAGCGCCAATCCTCGCCATTTTCGTGTGCGCGAATGATGCGCTCAACTAAGGCATCTCCGATACGATTGACGATTTTGGTATTGTAAGCTTCCGTACTTGAGATGAAGAATTGATTTTCCATATACACAAAATGGTCCGAGTCCTCAATCATTTTGATATAGGCATTTTGGATGCTGTGCTCGGTCTCGTCAATCCCCAGGGACCATGTGCTTGCTGAGCGAAGCATTTGAACCTCGCAAGTTCCGGTTAGACCAAGGGCTTCCAACTCCTCAAACTTGGCATCCGGCGGAGGCAATAAGAAAGGCAACGGCCGAGTTGGCTTTCTACCGCGACGGAGGTAGTTCCATCGTTGAACGAAGTGGCGGGTCAGGTCCCGTGCGGGTTGGCCGACTACCTGCATTGCAACATCGTGCCAAGGCATTCGTGGCACTTTGCTACGGTCATACATTTCCTCGTAAGGTTCGTTCAGTCTGAAAAAGTCCTGCACTCTGGGGTTGGAGTAATCTTTACCAGGAAATAGCTGGCAGTGTTCCGCATCCTTTGGTTGCTCCGTTATCTCGAATCCCGTGGGCTTGTCGTCAACGATAGGATGTTGAGGGCAGTCCCATCGGCCAAAGCACAAATCAACGCCACCGAGGAAGGCCACATCGTGGTCTACGATGCAGATTTTCTCATGGTGAGCGAAAAAAAATTGATTCTTCTTGAACTGATTGGGGGACCGTTGAACAAATATGTTTGGATGGAGATTCAGCAAGGAGAATTTCGTATACTCCGAGTCAATGGGAATAGCTGCTTCGACATTTCGGTAGATAATGACGAAAATCTTGACTCCTTCCCTCGCCTTCTTCTGTAGAAGTCTGTCAAGTCGCCATTTCTGGCTAATAGCTGCGGGTCGGCGTGTGTAGAGCTCCGGGCTTAACCACCAGTCGTGGATGTAAATCACGTCTCTGGCCATATTGATCGCTCGAGACAGGTTCCACATGTAATCACGACCATCCACAAGCCACTGTGCAAAGACTCCGGTTCTGACGGGTGCAAAACTATCGAACCGCTTCTTCTCATACCATGCAGACTGCTTGAGCATCTCATTGATTGAGTCTTCGAACTGCTTCAGAACCGATTGATATCTCGAGAAAAGTCGCACTTTACGTTCAGAAGTCTGCAGAGTTAGGGTGTGATGCTTCTTTGGTGGTGACTCCACAGTGAGGTCAATCTCCTTGTTCTTATCTTTGAAACCGATCTGCGTGAGTGCATTCTTCTTGGAAACGATGCTGAACTTGGAATCGACGAGATAAACATCGTAGATATTCATATTCTCAGGCGACGCCACACAAACAATGTAGCTTTGGCGAACGAGGAACCACTTGCGGCTGTGGCGAGCAATGACTTTTGCTGGCGTTAAAACACGGCGGAAATCGAGACCCTTGGATGACTGAATATGCAGATATCCCTCCTTGCCGTGATAACTGCCTTCCGCAGCGAGGCGCACACCGAGGGCAGACAGTTCTAGGAATCGGCAAAGACGATTACTATCAGCTCTGAACATAAGCCATCTGATCATTTCCGATAGATACTTTTCCAGAATACGTCTTTGCCTCTCCACGTAACGTTGTCTTCGAGTCGCCATGTCAAGAACAGGCGTGTTTGGACCTTCAAGATTCGACAGTTCCCCGGGATCCGTGAATCCCGTCGACCTTCTCCTCATTCCCCACAGATTGGCGCGGGACTTTTTTCTAGTAGGCTGGCGATGATCCTCAGCTTCGCTTGCTATAGCATCGGCATGATCCTCTCCGCCCGTACCTTCTCCGGCAGTCTCATCGCCTCTTACACTGATCTGATCGTCCTCATCGCTCTCGTCCCCCTTACCGCGTGCCCGTCGCAAGTACGGGAATGCCGAATAAGGAAATTTGGGCTGTTTTGGTCGCGCTCCAAGATCACGACCAAGCATATACTTGTCGTTATTGAGGGCAAATTTATATCTAAAGTGGAGATTATATATGTCCTTGATGGTTCGGATCACAGTCCAACTCATTCGGCTCGGGCCACTGCCGTACTCAAGTTCGATTGTAAATATCCAGTGTCGATCCCTATCACCATCCGGAACTGGTGAGCTGTCCTTGACTCTCAGCTTCAGCTGTTCAAGAAGAACCGGGATCCTCTTATTCCCATGCTCGTCCCTTTGAATCATGCTGGCAAGCATCAACACCGCAGGAGCACCAGCCCTAAGCTCAGCCATCAACTCTGCTGATTTATAGTAGTCAAAACGATCTTCCTTCTTTTGTCGCAGCAGCTTTAGTGTGCTCTTCACTTGCTTCCACTTTTGAACACCAAAGTTGGACGCCCTCTCGGAGTTGAAGAACGGTCGACGTGGCGTCATGGCATCACCATCAGAGACGCCGCCGCCGCCAAACACAGTGATGCGGCGTAAATGGCCAGTTCGACGACCTACAACGGCGGAGCTCTCCATGTCATTGAGATCCTCTCCGTGAGAAGGCGTTGTTGCCTCCACATATGAGTGCCCACGTCGAAACGGTCGACGCTTCAAGGCTTCACGCGTGTCACCTTCTGACAACGCTTGGTCCGGGTTTCCAGGCGTGGATGTGTCCGGCATACTTGCTCTCCTTCTGAGCAGGCGGCTGTATGCGCCCCATGTATCAGCATCGCTGGCGAATCGACTCGGGGTAGAAGGTGTCGAGACATGGTCCTTCTTAAACCGTCTCATTCTGCGCTTCTTCTTTTTTGGCAAGCTGTTCTCCGGTATGACCGCCTCGTCTGCAGTCTCTTCAATGTCGGCGTCGGCGTCAGCATCAGACTGCTCTTCGACAAGCGTGTCTGGCATTCGGCCACCAAATCGAGTGGCAGTGGGCGAATTGGCGGCAGACTGTGAGCCGTTTTCAGCGAACGGGGCTGAGGGCGATTTGAGCGACGAAGTCGTTGGAGTATTTGCCAAGGCCTTGATCTTTGACATTAATGACGTGCCTCTGTGTTTGCCAGGGGTTTCTGGTCCATCCCAAGACCCATGCCGACTATGGCCACCTGGTGTGGGAGAAGCCAGGATTTGGGCATCGCGTCTTGCAAATTGCACGCTTTTCCTTCCCGCTAATGACGGGCTGTCGTGCTCTGTCGGCGCATTTGGGTCATTGTCGATATTTGGTTGCGCATTTGCCGATACATGAGGTTTATGTTCAGACTCCTCCTTGGCAACTCCGCTCCCGTTCGCAATCGGAGAAATGTCATGATGCTCCCTTCCCCCGTTCCAATAATCATTTGCCTCGGATTCCGTCTTTCCGTTGTCCTGACTATCTTTAAGTTCGGAAGTTGGGGGATGCAGGAGGACTTTGGGGCCGGTCGGTGGTGAGGATCGAGTCGTAGCGTTGGCATTTGATGGTGTTTCGTTCCGAGTTTGGCTCATGGGAGAGACCGAACCCTCCCGATGGCTAGTTCCTGCCATGCGCGATTCGAGGTTCTTTTCGTCAGCCAATACTTACCAAGTCGACGGTCACAGCAAGGGGTAGCTGGCAGCGGGTACGCCCAGGCGTGGTACGAGATGCGCCAGATCAAATAGTATCTCAACAACACATGCTGGTGCTAGGAATTAAGTCGAGGTGGAAGGTAGATGGCACCAGCCAACAGCAGCAGTGAGACGTCAAGCACTGTGAGAGAACTGTTAAACGTTGTTGTAGAGCTCTCGAAAGCCTAGCAGTGGCTTGTCGGTTCAAGGGACGGGAGCGTGTAGTAGCGAAACGGTGGAAGCGTGTACTCGAATAACTAGTATCGTATCATGAATAATGGTAGCAGTTTGAGCAACATGTGACGATTTTGCAATGAGGCGAATCGTTACACACAGCCAGGCGGTCAAGTGCTCGTCCACGTGGGTTGGGTGCTGGATAAAGCACCGTGATGATGCTGGTGGTGCGGTTGATGCATTAGTTACTACAGCACGAGGTGACCCCTGGCCCAGTGACCCAGGGTGCTCTGTACTGGCCTCTGCAGCTGGAACTCTGGATCCACCAAAGAGCTCAGCCAGCAGTTGGGCCGCCCCACAGTCCCATTGTGGCCAAGTACCCCTACTCCGGCCACACTGTAACTACCGAGTCGGTAACTAAGCATTCCCCGAAACGTGTCTTCCGGAATGTTACACTTCACAACCACGTTAACATTGGCCAGTACTCCGTACCCTTCTCATATATCTGTTGCACAAATCGTAAGTCCGATTTCATAGGTCTATCTTCTACTTAGATAATCAAGCATTTGTTGTTCTGCAAATTGACCACAAATACCTTTACCTCTTCTACATCTGCGTCATCTACCTCCGTCCCACCCTGCAAGTGACGTCACCACAAAAGTACTCGTCTATACTCCGTACAAATAGTCTAAACCTCAACCTCCACAAAAATCCAGTTTGTCGTGACTATTACGCTGGACTATGCGGAGTACAGGTTTATTGTCTACGAAGCCAGGGGTAATAATTACGCGAGGACAAGGGACTGCAAAGGTAAGCAAGAACTGCTCAACGAGCCACTACTAGTGCTCCGCGGACTGCTGGTATGATGGGCCACAGCACCGCAATGAGATTGTGAGAGCGAGGACGCTATGAATACAACTATACGCCGTAGCTAGTATTCCTCTGAACGTAAGACGCTGGGGAAGGCTCGGCGGGACACGAGATTAAACATCTTGTAATTCTCGGAAGCATATGAGCAGCAAAGGCAAAAATCACAAGTGGAAGTCTGAATTTCCCCTTTGCTACTAATACTCTTGAAAAGCAATTAACTTGACAACCAGTGTAGTATTTTCCCCGCATAAAATTTGCGGGAGGGTGTGGCTAATCTCCTTGTGTTACCCGTGTGGAAAGGGAAAGCATGTGCGTTCAAATACGGAGTATCAAGCATGAAGTACGAGTTGCTTTCTTCAACCAATCAGTTCCCATGTTCATTGCAACCACTGAGGGAAATGCCTTTATACAACAGCTACGGGGTACGGAGTACGTTATTTTCCTCTACCATTTTGTGCGCCGCGACGTAGTCCGCACCAGTTGGGCGAGACAGGCCGCGATCGAACCAAGTCGCGTTGACGATGGACTTCACCCATCGCAAACGTCAGCACGCATCTCCCCAATCACCACGACTGCCCTTTTGCGTACGTAAACTCCGTATTATGCCCACAAACACGCAATGTGTACCCTACTTTTCTATAAACAGCCTTCGTTCGTTTGAAGAGGGTGCTTCCCCCAGTTCCAGTCCACATATTAATGGCGACTGCGATCCAGTTGATAAAGTACGGAGTAGCGACGGGCTGGTGTGAGCCACGTGCCAGTAGCTATGACGACAGCCAATACTCGCCAAGGTGCATGTTATATGACCAGTCTATTAAATGGCATGCTTGCAGATCGTCCTCGATGACATGACATAAGCCCACAGTGAAGTTGGCATTGAAGTCCGCCACCCAGCGCCCCTACGACGATCCTCAGCGTCAAAAGAGTCCAGCCGCGTTTTGTATTGCAGCTACGGAGTACTCCGTACCCAAGTTTATAACCAAATTAGGAGTATGGAGTACAGCTACATAGTTACTTGGCGGCTAGTGGCAGGTAATGTGCCTTCAGCTCAGTCGAAATGGAAGGCTCCGCCAAATATCAACAAATCCACTCTCATCTCCACGCGCCGCCAATAGCGTAACACCGTCACGTCCCTCCATGCAGGAAAAGAAAGTACAAGGGGGGCCACAAGGTCTGCCCGTTCCAAGTCAGCCAGTAGCTCTCTGGGTCCTCTGCATCACCAAAAGTTTTGTGTGGCATTTTTCGCTCTCTCCTTTGCTCACTGCGTCTGCCCACCACATTTGCCGCGGCCTTGTGGTTTCATCCGTCTTAGCAGACTCTTTTTCTTAGCTTGGGTCATTCATGCTCCTTCATTAGCTTCATGACCTAATTCGCACTTTTTGGGTTTTCTTTCTTCTCGTCGGAGTATCTTCTCTTTTCTCTCCTATCCTTAATTTCTATTAATCGATTCAAAACGGGATCCCCCTACCACGGCTGTCACCATGTCCAGATATTCGCTGCGCCAAACGCCTAGGTACGTGGTGAAGGAGAGGAAAAACACTGTCAAAATCCATTAAATACAGGCAAATGAGGTCCCAATTGGCGTCAATTCGGCCTAACAGCTATGGCGATCGATTTCAGTTCGGCCCAAGGAAAGGGCCAATTGACAACCCAATCAACACGCGCTGACGCCAATTGTAGGAAGAAGGAACTCTTCGATGGCATGGTCGAGACGCCCACCGCTTCACGACGCTCTTCGCGTCGTCAGTCCTCCTTTCCTCCCGAGTTCCTGTCCAACAGCGACAATGAGTCCAGCTCTGCGACCGACGCGTCTACCCGAACCCGATCTTTGCGCCGTCGCACTGGCAAGTTCACTGAGGACCTGGAGGAGGAAGAGGATATCAAGCCCGCAGTCAATGGTAAATCTGTCGAGGAGAAAGAGGCTGCTTCAGAAAGCTCACCCAGGAGAATGTCCACTCCCAAGTCCATCCCAAAGAAACAGGCTGCCAAGTCCGCTGATGCTGGCGTCGTTGACGGCTGGTGCGAAGGCCAAGATCCAAAGGTCGACTATTCCGGCGAATTCGAGTTTGGTGGCTCTTGTGGTACTCTATCCATGATGATTCTCTTCCCTGTTCTCATGTGGTACATGTGGATTGGTGCCACCTATTACGATGGCAAGGTTCCATCACGTACTCCTGGACAGACCTGGGCCTCGTTTGCATCTCAATTGGTCAATTACGTTTATATTGGCGCGTTCCCTCACACAAAAGCTTGGTTATGGTACTGGTCCTACCTTACTTTCCAGTGTGCTTGCTACTGCCTGCTGCCAGGCGTCTGGGGCTGGGGCAAGCCTCTTCCTCACGAGGGAGGCAAGCAGCTCAAATACTTCTGCAATGCCTTTGTCACCTTGTACTTTACCCTTTCGATTCTGGCCGTTCTGCACTTCACTGGCATCTGGCCTCTATACAATGCAATTGATGAGTTTGGACCCCTCCTGTCTGTCGCCATCCTGAGCGGTTTCTTGGTCAGCTTCGTCGCCTATTTCTCTGCTCTGCATCGCGGCAAGCAGCATCGCATGACGGGTTATCCCATATATGACTTTTTCATGGGCGCTGAGCTGAACCCTCGAATGTTCGGCATTCTGGACTTCAAGATGTTCTGCGAGGTTCGTATGCCATGGTATTTCCTCCTCATTCTCAGTCTTGGCACTGCTGCGCGCCAGTGGGAGCGTTACGGCTATGTTTCTGGCGAGGTCATGTTCCTCGTCATGGCTCACTATCTGTATGCCAATGCATGTGCCAAAGGTGAGGAGCTCATCATCACCACCTGGGACATGTACTATGAGAAATGGGGATTCATGCTCATATTCTGGAATCTCGCCGGTGTTCCTCTATCGTACTGCCACTGTACCATCTTCCTAGCCAACCACGACCCAGCCGAGTACCACTGGAACCGCTGGTTTTTGGCAGCCATGTACATTGGCTACCTCTTCTGGTACTGGGTCTGGGACAGCTGCAACAGCCAGAAGAACCGCTTCCGTGCCATGGAACGAGGAAAGATGATAGCCCGCAATACCTTCCCCCAGGTTCCATGGCAGACTATCCACAACCCCAAGACTATCAAGACTCCTCAGGGGACTATTCTCGTTGATGGCTGGTACGGCCTGGCCCGTAAGATTCACTACACTGCTGATGCTTGGTTCGCCATCTCATGGGGCTTAATCACTGGTTTCAAGTCTGTGCTTTTCCGCCATTTCCTATCCATCTCTCAAGTCATTTGGATGATAACTAACCACTACAAACACAGGAGCCCATTCCCATGGTTCTACCCAGTCTTCTTCTGTTGCATGATTGCGCATCGTGCCGCAAGAGATATCTACCGCTGCCGCAACAAATACGGCGAACACTGGCTTGAATATGAAAGACAGGTTCCATACCTATTCATTCCTGTAAGTCTAGCTCGTTGAATCATGCTCTTTCCTTTCAGACCGACGAGAACAATCTAACACCTGCCCAGTACGTTCTCTAAATATAGTAGCACCGTACGTGTTCAAGCCATCAGGTCACTTGGTGTGGTCTGGAAGCGAAGTCACTACACACTTCTTGCGTATATATTCTATTTTGCAACGCGATAAAAAATTGGAATGGCCCGCTCGAGTTCGTTCGTAACACAAAGAAGGAGGTGGAGTTGGCTGGACTAGGAGAGAAATCATTAATCACGGGGCGTACTGTGTGGTATAATCAGTCTTGTAATGTCTCAGACGTAATGGCATTGTTGCTTCGTTGTCTGTCCCTGGGGTAATCCGAATGAAATAATATTGTAAAGAGCAGGACGAATGTAGTCGCTATGCTTGGCACGCAAATGCTTTTTCTGGCACTGAGGTTTGCTCTCACCAGTAATCTCAAGGTGTCTCTTGCTTGACTTGGATGTGAAAAATACGGCTGTTGAAGGATAGCCCGTCTCTAGCAAGTGATCAATACTTCAACGATATGACGAAGTCGTGGTCAAGACAATGACAAATATCATCCACCGAATATATATTCTTGATTCGTACAATCGCGTTACAGAAAGCTCAACTCACAAATGAATTTCGCGTGCAATGCAGAATAATAGTAACAGAGACTACACCAGATTCTCCTACACCGTCATTGTCTATAATGAAACTGCTCGAAGCCAAACCTCGTCTGTCACTAGTGTACATATATGACCTAGTCATTTAATTACCAGTCCATTGCCTTTACAAATCATGTTTTGCAGGCCTGCAAAATCAGTCTGTGCATTCCCTAAGTTAAATACTTCCATACTGTTCGCTTGTATTCGGCCAACCAGTTCATACTAGGATCGCGTCTCTTGCCGAATAAGTACACCTTGTCGAGCCGCGTTCCCAGCAGGTATTGCCTTCCTTTCGACTAGCAGGTAGCGTCTTGAGTAGCCTTGGAGTTCATGAGAAGGGCAACAATGAGACCGTACAGACCTGGTAAGAAAATCGTCAGAAAAAACAGTCGCTTCAACTTATTAACGTGTGTAATGCTTACCCAAGACTTCAGCGAAAATAAGAATCAAAATCATGCCGACAAAGAGACGAGGCTGCTGGGCTGTACCACGAACGCCAGCATCACCAACAATACCAATGGCGAAACCAGCAGCAAGACCAGCAAGACCCACAGCAAGACCAGCGCCAAATTGGATGAAACCAGTGTACAGGGGGAGCTCTTGCTTCAGGCCGTCGGAGATAAGGACAGACACGACCAGACCGTAGATACCAATGATACCAGCCATAATGACGGGAACAATATCTATACCGTTACGTTAGCTTCGTTTTCCTAGCTTGTAGGACATGTGTAACGGAGAGAAATGCGCACTCTTCACGATAAGGTCAGGGCGAAGGACACCCATGGCAGCAATACCGACACCAGACTTAGCAGTACCATAAGAGGCACCTAAGCAGGTAAATACAATGGCGCAAGTGCAACCCATGGCACCAAAGAAGGGCTATGTGAAATATTAGCAAAAGATGGTCATCGATGTGCATCAGTATTATGATGACGCCGACTATGTGGTGTTCAAGTGACGTCGGTCGGTAGAGGGACGGGATGGCGACTAACCGCGTAAGCGGGACTACAGAAGCATCTGCGTTAGCTCAAAACATCTTCAAATATTACATAAAATTAAAAGGAGCGCAGGACGAGCAGGTCCAGCGATGTCAAGAGCTTCGATGGATGGCTGATGAAGCTCGGGTTCATCCAATAGTGGCGGCAGGGAGGCGACCGCGACAAACGTACCAGGCTTCGGTGAAAGGCATTTTGGAGGTTGTTGAGTTGTCGAAGCTAAGTGTATCTAAAGGACGTGCTTTATTTGAAACGGTTACTGGCGTGAAGCTCAACAGCTGGACGGGTTCGGTAACGGGTTGGCTGTCGTCGTTGTCTTAAGGTTCGAGATGTGGTGATTAATGGAGGACTCCTTCCGTGGCTGATGCACCAGTTTGGCTACGAGTTTTGCCGCACTGAGCCCGTTGCGGGGTTACGTAAGCCATATGCATACCGGCTAAATACCGGCCCCTGAGGAACCCGGCCTTGTCTGGTAACTGCAGGAGGTCACAGCTTGGAACCAAATACTACTCCGTACTCCATAGTTAGCTAGTTACGGGAATGCTTGGTTGGACGTATTTCGTAATAATACATCATCGTCCGTACCTCAGATATGGATTAGTGGAAAATTAAGCCAACCCTATCTACCTACAATGTGCATAAATTAGGCCCTGCTTCACTTCGTGACATGCTCTATTAGATTTCTCTTAGCACAATGAAACGCTGTCTGTCATGTTTTCGAGTGACGAGGTTCAAATTCCCACCAATATCTGCACAAGTTACCCGCGGAACATAATTGCATAGGTTCCTCTGCTCTTGCCTGCCTGGTTGGACGATAGCCCACGCAGATAACAAAACATATTCATCGGAGGCGTCATTAAGTTGTAGGTCTATTTTTATACTTGACGTGCCAGGCGGGCTCATTTCATTGCAGTATTTCTACACGCGCATGCTAATACAGTATATGTCGGAATCTCCAAACCGACAGCCACGTGCACGAGTAATTGGTAACCCCGTACGCTACCCCGTCACCCGAACAAAAGGACAGATTATGAAGCCCTTGCCTGTTGCACTTTCTCGCCAGAGCTTGATAATAATAACCGTGAGCATTTAATTCTATAAGGACGTTGGAAAGACATTCGGGACTGTAAAGGGAAGGCAATTGGCTTGTAGGTGGTGGGATAAAGAGCCAAGCAAAGCCGTGCTGTCTATGACGTTTCTCCACCTCTGTCGAAGACGCTCTCTCCACCTGCCAACTGTACCGAGCTCGCGCCGTTGTTTCGACGTCCATTCCACGCTCAGCACTCTTTCAAGAATGCTATTTTAACATACTTTCTGTAATGAATCAAAGACTCTCATTATATTTATCTTCACTTGCCTCACCTAATTAATGGTTGAAAGTGGTTGCATCATACTGCAGCCTATGCTCGCAACATGCCTGTCATTGCCCGGAAGATCCTCGTATGTGCTGCCATTGATGGTTTGATCATCCAGCCACTGCCAACCAAAGGACAACGGCCATTTCAGCCTGTTAGAGTCAGATATGAAGATTCATCAATTTCGGCGGTTCCGCGGGATCAAATCCCTGCTTCTTCTGATTCAGAATCATCGTTCGAAGCATTTGGAGTTATTGGTTAGTTTCATTCCCGAGTTCTCCTGACCAATTTCTAAGGGACAACTTGTCAGGCTTGATTACTGTTTCAAGGTTGAACTACCTCATTACAATAACCCGAAGACAACAGGTAGCTCAGATATTTGGATTTCCCATTTACGTAGTCACGGGGGTAGCCGTCACCCCGTGCAACACACAGCAAGAAGCGGATGAATCTATACGCAGAACTGCAGACATGCTCCAAAAGCAAACACCTGGTGGCTTGAAAGAGGATGCGGAGAGCAGCGATGAGGATGTAGAGAGCCACCATATTCTTCTGGATGAAGTCGAAGATGCGGAGACCGAAGAAACTACGGTCCGCCCAGGCTCGTCTCGGAGCAGTGTGGCGGAAGATGTGATGCGTCGTCGAGGCAGTTACGGCCGTTTTGCCCAGCGCTGGTTCAGCAACAGTGGCTGGACAATGGGTCAAAGAAGAAGTCTAGGCCTGAGTATTCCGGCTACGAACTCACTATCAGCCCCCCTCGCAGAGGAGACGTCTATTGCTACCAAAATCCCCATAGAAGAGGAGATCAAAGGCCAGAATCGCCCAACTGGGTTGCTCCCGAAGCTATTGCGGACTCTTCAGGTTTTTTTTGGGTCTTCAAGGAGCTTTTATTTCTCATATGACGTTGACATAACTCGGAGTACCTCCCAGAGGTCTTGGCAGCCCAACCATGGCGCACCTCTGCACGCACAGGTCGACAAGCAATTCTTCTGGAACCGACATATACTGGACAAGTTCATGGCTACAGGTCAAGACGCTATAAGTTTGCCCATTATGCAAGGATTTATTGGTCAGCGAACATTCGTCGCCGATAGTGACCCTCCTCAGCTTGATGAAGTCGCTCCAGACTCCATGGAACTCACCAGTATGTCTGCGATGGGTTCGCTTCCAGCATCGCCGCCGAGGGGTGGTGCGCAGGAATCAACCGATCTCCGACCATCTGAGAAACACTATCTCATCACACTCGTATCTCGCAGATCTACCAATCGCGCTGGTCTAAGGTACTTGCGTCGAGGTATCAACGAAGACGGATTCACTGCAAATGCAGTGGAAACTGAGCAGATCATTTCTGCACCTGACTGGAATGCATCATTTCCCATACACTCATTTGTGCAGATTCGGGGAAGCATTCCGCTTTTCTTCACGCAATCCGCCTACTCGCTGAAACCCGTCCCCGTGATACAGCATGGTGCAGAATCAAACTACAGCGCCTGCAAAAAGCACTTTGAGAGACTCCGTTCCAACTACGGATATCTTCAAGTTGTCAATTTAGTTGAAAAGAGAGGTGTTGAGGAGCCCATCGGGACACAATACGAGACAAACGTGGCTCGCATCAATGCAGACTTGAATGACAAGAACAAGATTCTATTTGAATGGTTCGACTTTCATCACGCCTGTCGAGGAATGAAATTCGAGAATGTAAGCCAACTTTTGATCAAGTTGAAGGGCAAATTAGAAGAACTGGGCAGCACCACTCAGCTCAACGGGAAAATCACACATCGACAGACAGGTGTTGTCCGGACCAACTGCATGGACTGCCTGGACCGAACCAACGTATGTCAGAGCTCCTTTGCGAAGCACATGCTTGATATGCAGCTCAAAGGCGACGGAGTCGATATGAGTGCGCAGTTGGATCAGGAGACGAGGTGGTTCAATACCCTTTGGGCGGACAATGGCGATGCCGTCTCCAAGCAGTATGCTTCAACGGCCGCTATGAAGGGCGATTATACACGGACGAGGAAACGAGATTATCGCGGAGCGCTGAATGACTTGGGACTATCACTGGCACGATTTTACAGCGGGTATTATATTGTCACACCATATCGTCGAGCTGCATATCAAGTGCATTCACTGACATTAATCTAGCATGGTCAACGACTACTTCAGCCAAGCCGCCATGGACTTTGTGCTAGGAAACGTTACTGAAAACATCTTTGACGAGTTCGAATCCAACATGATGACCAAAGACCCAGCCGTGTCCATCGCAAATGTGCGCCAACAAGCAGTCGAACTCTGCCAAAAGCGCGTCATTGCGGATGTGAGCGAAGAATTTCACGGCGGATGGGCCCTTATCAGCCCCAACACAGCTGATGTAGTAAAGTCGTGGCCCATGGAAGAAGTCGTCCTGCTTTTGACCGATGCGGCGCTCTACCTATGTCGCCTCGACTGTGACATGGATAAAGTAACATCGTTTGAGCGTGTGCATCTCGCCAACGTGGCTCACATTAAGTTCGGGACATACATCACATCGACTATGGCCCCAGCACACATGGATGAGATGAAGAATGTTGGGTTCGTCGTCTCGTATCAAACGGGGAAGAGCAATGTCAAGAGGACGAACACAAGAACACTATCTACCAAGGGTGATATTGCGCCGCAGTCGGCATCTCAATCGAGAGAAGAGAAGACACAATTGGGCTTTGCTAATTTCTTCTCAACGAAATCAAAGTCGCCGGCCGTTCGGAAATTAGCATTCAAAGCGCCGTATGTGGACTCCTCGACAGCAGCGACCGGCGTGGGCGGCGTACAGCAGACGGAGTTGCAACAAGTGGTGACAATATGTGCGGAGATTGAGCGGCTAGCGCTGGAAGCTCAGTTCATTAAAGAGAGGGAAGATGACAAGAGTTTAATGGAGAAAGGGGAAATCATCTCGTTGCAAGAGGCAAAGAAGAATACGGGGGTGCTGGAGCAGCTGGGGCATTCGATCAAGAAGCTTGTTTGGGCGTAGATTCTCTTCTTACTGTTCGACCTTTCTATTACGTCGTAGCGGGTAGTATTATGCGCAAGGGCATAGTCGATTCATCATGATTATTAAATCAGCATTATAAAAAAATTCCTCCGGTTATTTAAAGTGTTTTGTTTTGGTGTATACGATACAGATGCATCTGGTACCGCATATTTTCTAACTGAATAGGATATGACAATCCATCAGGCAGCCGGAACCAGATTGAATCGCGGGACTCCAACTGCTCCCAAGTATATTCGGGGACCTTACTCTCCAGCAAAGTATGGCTGAGCAACCACTGCATTGGATACTTCTTCTTCTCCTTCCCGACTGCTGCCTCGGAGTAGCTTCCGGGACTATCCACAACCAGCAGCAGGCTTCCAGAGGGCAGAACTTTGCCCAAGTTTCTCAAAAGCTTCGTCGTCTTCCCAATACCGCCGTCCGTGTAGAGCTCATTCAAGGTAAACATGAGAGTCACTAATAGAGGCTGCGATCCAACAATCTCGGCAAGTCTAGCCTCCGCAAGGCCCAAGACATCAGCCTGTATGAATGAATAACTTAGTTGATCCTCCGCAACAAGCCTCCTGTTCGCTGCTTTCGCCGCTATGGACGCATACTTGGATAATGGAGGGGGCGTTGTGAGCTGGTTTTGCAGCACTGAGCACACGAGCGTCCACGGCCCGGAGTCGACGAGGCTGAGCGACCCTTTGCTGTTCGTGTGCTGAAGGTAGGATGCGAAGGCGACGTGTTCGGCTGCACAGCCCCCCAAGCACAGCATCTTGAGTCTTTGATTTGGTTTTGAGCCTAGCCCTTCGTCGGCATCAACATCAGCGGCAGGCTCTTCAGCTTGTGCCGCCCCTTCACCCGCAGGAGGAGGCTCGGCGCCATCTCCCTCCGGCAACAACAGCGTTTGATTTGTGTAATCCTGGATCCCCAAAACCACTGCAGCATAGCACAGCGCGCGCGTAGGGCTCCATCTTGCGGCGTATACCTCGAGATACTCCTCGTTGGCGAAGGCCGCCCCAAATTCGCGATTGAATAACGCCTGCTTGATCTCCTGCAACAGCGTGGGAAATCGGTTGGACGACAAGAGACTTGCAAAGGCATCCGAAAAGATGTTCAGCAGGACCTGCTGGTCTTTCTGGGACTGAGTGGCATTGGGTCCGTCAGGACTGGCACTCGGCGGGGATTGGTGCCGTGTGCTTGTTGGTTTGTGGGATACCTTTTTTTTGGGTGCCGGTGTCTTGCTCACCATTTCTTTCGCAGGGTTGGTTTAGGAATTGGGCGGCGGTGGGATTCCTAGTTGGGGAAATCGCGACGCGGGCTCAATTGAGCAGAGTCTAACTGGTCTAGCGGGGGAAGCTGAGAAGCGGTTCACGAAGCTCAAAGTTGATGATGGCTGGTGAGATGGAAGGAAATGCCGATTGGAGGGGCTGAAAATCTTGCTGGCGGTTGTGGCATTACGATATAATACTACGGAGTACGGGAGGGTATCACTAGTTACGGAGCTGTACACTTTCACGATGCGGTCAAGCAGAGTTGTCTACGATATATGCCATACGCACGATGGTTGCCAAAAGGATAGAAGAAAAAAAGGACGCAGGAACAGCCAGTTGTATGTAAATTGGCTCTATTTAGCTTTAAACGTCCAATCCTGCACTGCAATCGTGTTTTGGACGATCATCGATCCACCAAACCCAAATGGGGATACTCCGTACCGGCTATAGTGTACGGAATACGGAAAGTATGTTGTCTGGACACAGCACAGTCGGCGATGGGAAGTAAATTGACAAGCTATCTGGAGCACAGCTTTTTGTTCTGGTCCTTGATACAGTTCTCCGTGCTGTAAAGCCTGCAGATAGTGTATAAAATAGCGGGCACGCCGGAAAGTTGGCTGAATTAGGCACGTTCAGCTCAGCCCAATGGTTGGCCGAATGCGGCGGCGGGCGGCGGAAGGCCCCCTGGATGCTGTCGGACTGCAGTCGTCCGGACACAAGAAATAGATTCTAACAACGCCCGTCACTAGTGCTATTGATGTCTGAAGTATTCCGTTCGGAGTAGTTGAATGTGAGCCTTTGCAACACTCCGAGCCTCCGGGGATTAATTGAGCTTCCCCGAGAGCTCCAGACCGTTGCCCCACACCCTCACGATGTGAGTGCAGCAGTTAGTTATTCTCGCCGTCAATATGAGAGAGACAAGCTGAGCAAATGTGTGAAGCACGTGTCACCACAGCATATTTGACGATATTGGTTCATTATCACCACTGCCGGTCTCTCCTGTATTTCTCGTATTGATCAGCGTTTTATCTAGCAAGGTCGAAATACATGCATCGCAGATCGGCCTGCAAGAGAAAAAAAAATGGCATGGCGGGAAAAAAAGCCTCAATCGTCTGATTCAAACCATGGGCTATCTGCCTTATCAGGACCAGCCAAGCATGGGTAACTACGTCACAGTGGTCCCAAATGCTGGCCCGAAGGTTCCACGGTCCCGTTGACAGTTGCATCACATCTGCCCAAGTGGGTTTGCGAGTATCTGCTTCGTCTCTATTCGCGGCATTAGTAGCTTGCGAACAGCCCGTCTGCTGGCGGCATTGGCCGAGTAATGGAGTCGCGATGGAGAAGGACCGTGACATATTGCGTCAGTCAGCCGCAGACTTTTGCCTACATCTCAATCTACTGGAGAATCAGTCTCCGTGGTGGGATCGATTGGAGGGGACGAGGCCCAGTTTAAAAAAAAAAAAAAAACAGAATGAAAAAGAGGCCGCAAACCATGAGTTGGTGAGTGGCAGAGAGTGGGTTGGTTGATCAAGTTAGTACCAGTGCCTTGAGGTTTTGAAGCGCTAACATGACGGAGAGCCCCACATTTCGTCAACAAAAAAGTACGCAGGCCACTTAAAGCCCAAAAAAACAGTTATCAAAGCGACTGAGTACTCCGTACTGAGTACAGACGCAAACATATCGATTTCACATGCTGTCTTGCAAAAACTTGGTGTTGTATTGTCGAGATATGGAAGCAAGCAATTAGTTGACGAAGTCGGTGAGGTCAATTCTTCGGTTTCAGAAGGGACATCTATTGAGAACTGTAACTTGACTAGTCATTCCTGCTATAATAACGTCGTCCAATAATGTATAGTACTTGTGTACACTTCATCTCAAGGCGCCTCAGCACCTGCATGGAGCCGGCCTGACCAAAGAGTACACAAGTACGGAGTACTCACTTCGAAACGCAGCTAATGCGATGCCAGCGTATGTAGATAGAGAGCCACTCCGACCTCGCGTTGGACCATCCCCATAACATTACTGTAAGAACCGCCACTTCTGCGCTCGTTCGCTCGTTCTTGCACCTGCGACGCCGGACCCACCGGCAACCACCATGACATAACCCCTCAGCGATTCAAACACCGGCCAGTGTCCAAGCTTACCATCCCATTGCCGCAGCGCCGTCACTTTTTTCTCTCTCTCTCCTTCCCTTATAAACAGACCCTCCCACCATAGTTCCCAGACTTCGTTTTCATCCCCTTTTCCCCAATTATACACAAATTATCCGGAAGAATACCGCCATCATGACTTACAGCGAGATTGATCAGTTGGCCATCAACACCATCCGCATGCTTGCGGTATGTTTAGCTCTCTGCATTACCCCGCCACGACCTTTTGCCCCTCCATGATAGCTTGCCTGGTCGGTCGCCACGACGAAAACCACATTTGGCTCAGCACCAAAAGGATATTCAATCATGGAGCAGCGGTAGAAAGGTGAACAGAGCTCTATGGAAGTGACTGACAGTTCTGCGATTTCTAGGTTGATGCCACCTTCAAGAGCAACTCGGGACACCCCGGTGCTCCCATGTGAGTATTCGCCTCGTGAAGTTCATCAGGGTCAAAATTGTTGACTGATTCGTTTTCAAGGGGAATGGCACCCATTGCCCACGTCTTGTTCAACAAGTTCATGAAGTTCAACCCCAAGAATCCCAAGTGGCTGAACCGGGATCGCTTCGTTCTCTCGTAAGCTTCCATCTCAATCCCGAAATTCACAATAATTGTGCCGTAAAACTTACGTGGGTGGCGATTAGTAACGGTCACGGTTGCATGCTGCAGTATGCTCTGCTACACCTCTTTGGTTATGATCTTAGCATGGATGACCTCAAGAACTTCCGAGTAAGCTAATGTCTTTCTCTTCCCTTTAACTTTGCATCTGCTCAACAATCTAACCCGTCCCATAGACTGTCGACAGCAAGACTCCTGGCCACCCTGAGTCCCATGATACCCCCGGAATTGAGGTTACAACCGGCCCACTCGGCCAAGGTGTTTGTAATGCCGTTGGTCTGGCCATGGCTCAGGCTCACACCGCTGCCACCTTCAACAAGCCTGGATTTGACGTTGTTGACAACTACACATACTGCTTCCTTGGTGACGGTTGCTTGATGGAAGGTATCTCCAGTGAGGCTTCCTCTCTGGCCGGCCATCTTCAGCTGGGCAACCTGATTTGCATTTACGATGACAACCACATCTCCATTGACGGTGACACCAACTGCGCCTTCACTGAGGACGTTGTGAAGCGATACGAGTCCTATGGCTGGCACGTCGTTATCGTCGAGGATGGCGATTCTGACCTTGCCGGTATGGAGGCTGCTCTTAAGAAATGTCAAGAGGTCAAGGACAAGCCTTCAATGATTAAGCTCAAGACCACGATTGGTTTCGGCTCTCTCCAGCAAGGCACCCACGGTGTCCACGGCTCTCCTCTTAAGGCTGATGACATCAAGCAACTCAAGCAGAAGTGGAATTTCCCCGAGGAGGCCTTCCACGTTCCCAAGGAAGTGTACGACCTCTACGGAAAGCACTCTTCGGAGGGCGCTTCCCATGAGGAGAAGTGGAACCAGCTCATCTCCAAGTATGCAGAGAAGTTCCCCAACGAGCATGCCGACCTTCAGCGACGCCAGAAGGGTGAGCTTCCCCAGGGCTGGGAGAAGAGCTTGCCTGTATACACCCCTGCCGACTCTGCTGTCGCCTCTCGCAAGCTCTCTGAGACTGTTTTGAGCAAGATCCAGTCCGTTCTTCCAGAGCTCTTCGGTGGCTCTGCCGACTTGACTGGTTCCAATTTGACCCGCTGGAAGGAGGCTGTCGACTTCCAGCCCAAGGCTACCGGTCTTGGTGACTATGCTGGCCGATACGTCCGCTACGGCGTCCGTGAGCACGGCATGGGCGCCATCATGAACGGCCTCGCTGCGTACGGCACCATCTTGCCTTATGGTGGTACCTTCCTCAACTTCGTTTCTTACGCTGCTGGTGCGGTCCGTCTCTCTGCTCTATCTCAGATCCGCGCCATTTGGGTGGCCACCCATGACTCCATCGGTCTTGGAGAGGATGGCCCTACTCACCAGCCTATTGAGACTCTGGCTCACTTCCGCGCCCTGCCCAACTGCATGGTCTGGCGCCCTGCTGACGGCAACGAAACTAGCGCCGCCTACTATGTTGCCTTAACCTCCAAGCACACCCCCAGTATCCTGGCTCTGTCCCGACAGAATTTGCCTCAACTCGAGGGTTCTACTCTCGAGAAAGCCAGCAAGGGCGGTTACGTCCTGCGTGAGGTCCCCGGTGCCAACATCACATTGGTTTCCACCGGCTCTGAGGTTTCCATCTGTCTCGAAGCTGCCAAGTTCCTCGAGGAGAAGCACGGTGTCAAGGCCCGTATTGTCTCTATTCCTTGCTTTGAGGTCTTTGACGCTCAGTCCAAGGAGTACAGACTCTCTGTTCTGCCTGACGGCGTCCCATCTCTTTCCGTTGAGGTCATGAGCACCATGGGCTGGGAGCGATACACTCACGAGCAGTTCGGCATCAACCGATTCGGTGCATCTGGCGCCTACAAGGATGTGTACAAGGTAAGATTTCGTCACTCCTGGGTAGTACATACTTGTAACCTGCTAACAACTGCTGTAGAAGTTCGAATTCACCCCCGAGGGCATTGCCAAGCGCGCCGTTGCTACGATCGATTTCTGGAAGCACGTTCCCAACGTTCGCTCCCCCATCAACCGAGCTTTCCAGCAGCTCATCTAAGATACAACAGAGCTGCGGCCAGGTAGCTGCCTCTGCAAGCACAATGATACCAACACATTTCATTTGTAATGGCATGAAAATTGTTACGTAGTGACGATAAAAAATGGGAGCACGGGAATATAAGAGAGTTTGGTCGGTCAAAATATATAGAAAGGTCGTTCTTAGTCAATGACAACTAAATGATATTTGAAGTTATTATATAACCAAACCATGGCTAGCAATGACATCTGTGTACGTGGCTATCGAGGATGTACGGAGTACAGATGACAAACAGACTAACCGCAAAAACTCCGCGCTAATGAGGATGAAAATGCAAGACAGGTTCGTGACGAATCATGTTCAAGAGAACCCCGTCCCATCAGGTATTAGATGCTGTTGGTGGAGGACGGATGAAAAGCGTCGATCTTGGTCTTCCCTTCCAACTTCCAAAACCGGTTGTTGCTTGCCCCATCCTTGCTCAATCGACCTAGAATTTGCCACTTCGTCGACCAGTGGGGTTGGGTTGATGCAGATGCTAGATCTGAGATGGCGCCGATAACCCTTGCACGTCGATCTCAATTCAACCCAGCGTAAGGACTAGAAATTCTCGGCATCCATTTTTGGTGAGTTAAATGAATATGCCTCTCGTTTAATCAGCACCAGTAATAGCACCTCTCTCCGTTTGTGCCGTCCACTCCTTTTGAAACTCGCGAGCAACCTTTTCCAACCTTGCGGCGGCCTGTCTAGCTTCCCTCGCCTCCTCTGATGAGCCAGCTACTACTACACCCACTAACATGGGCGCAGCATCTTCAGATTTCGGAAGCTCTGCATCGTCGTCCTCTGCGGACGTAATTGTATCCGCATCTTTCCCGTGGGCACTCCCGTTCGAATTTGTGTTTGACTCCCGCGGATCGAGATATGTCTGGAGGACTATGGCACCAGAATCAGGGTATTCCACCATGATACGCTGGGGGCGTCCGAGATGAGCTCGCTGAGCAGCAGTCTGGGATGAAATAGCACTCGAGGTTAAAGATGTCAGGGAGTCGAGATGCGAAGGCGATGAGGAGGATGTGATCAATGGCGTGAGAGTAATGTCACTGAGGTGAATGGACAAAGTGGGGTGTTGTGAGGGGAGGTTTGCCATGACGTCTGTTTCACCTAGGTTGGGGGAAACAGAGAGAACGAGAGAAACGTGGGCCGGCGTGGCGGTAGTTGTTCTCTGTAAGACACCGGCGGGTTGTATGTTGGATGAAGGGTGAGGGGGGGGAGACGAAGTTTAGAGAAGCAGAAAAGAAGAAGGATATTAGGAGAATGATGAGGGGAACTGGACGGGTATGATAAGGGTTTTGAATAAACCAGGCTGATGTGGACGATCACCCCAAGGCGCGGCTGGAAATAAATGAACGTCCTGCCGGACAAGGCGGCCGGGGGAGGGGAGGATGGTGCGGAGTGACAATCTGACGAACCATCGTTAGCTTGCTTGTCGTTGAAGTGGAAGTGGAAGTGGGTGAGGGGGTGAGAGGGGGAAGTGGAGGGGGAGGGGCCGGACTTTGTAACTACCACAAGTGCCAGCTAGCAAGGGCTTTGCGTAGTTTATTTTTTTCTTTTCATTTATTTTTGCGGCTGATGCGGGTGATGATAGTGACGATGGCGTCAACTATGGCGGGCGGGACGGGACGTACTGTGAAGACGGTGGTGACACGGCAAGTTTTTGACTTGGATTGTCAATGGGATTGGAATGAGAGCTGGTGGCTGAGCTTGGAGATGTTTGATGTGGCTGTACTCCGTATACTGTGGTTGGTTACGACCTTGATAAATAATGTATTTGCTCAAAAATGTCCATCAGATGTGTGTATGATGGTATTAATACCCACGTAGTGTAAATTATGTACCTTGACGTTGTATTTATGTGGAAGCAGCGTAGTTTATGCACTCATGCTCCAGGTCAGCCTGTCAGTCACCCCTGGTCAACCACTTTATGTACGGAGCAGTTGTCGTGTTCCATTTTCCCCATTTCGCCCATGGTCCAGCACTAGTGTACATACGGAGTACCATGCTTGAATTTTCCCACCTGCTGCCCAGCTTGATACCAAAACCGATGCAGAAATGGACATGGGCATCACCAATCCACCGCCTCAATCCCGACTAGTCGATCTCCTTCCCTGTTCGTGACATCGGTGGTTCATGAACCGGGGTATATTGAGCTACGCATGACCTCCGCACGAACAAAAAAGAAAGATGAAATTTAAGCTAAATAAGACGAACAGCTTATTCAGAGTTCAGAGTTCAGAGTTCATCATCATGACGTGCTGCCCCAAGTGGCGCTTGTCTTCGAAACATACATACTTCGCTCTCCGTACACAGGAGAAACCCAACAAAAAAAATCTGCAAGTTCTGCGAGCAGTGAAACATTGTCGTTCAAGGGGCCGTTGGATGTGGGTGCCTTTTCCGCCTTGGCGCACCTGGGTTGTTTGCCATTATTTGCTTTTTCTAAAGGAGGCTACCTATAATAGCATCGAGGAGTTTAATCCGGATCGGAAATTTGGGTTGCAATAGGCTACGGAGAACCTGCGGCGGCGGCTTTTCGAGCTAAACATCTGGGAACCTCAGCTTGGCTGAGCGATGTTTTACTACTGCCGCGCTGCAGGCTAAGACATGCCCGGCCCGAAGGTGGGATCAACACCAATACTCGATACATTTGGTTGAGATATTTGTTACCTCCTCCTCCTTAACCCCCCTCCTCCTTCAATTGTGTCTTAGGCGTTCGTCAGCTCACCCCACGGGATGCTGGATGAGCTGATAGATTTGTTCAATTTAAAAGGGCGGCAGTTGGAAAATGGGATGTTGAGCAGGGCTTACCGGGCAAGTTCTTCCACATTGTGTGGAATCATGATCGTGGCCTCCCCGCAGTTTGTGGTTTGTCAGTTTGTCCTCTTTCTCCCCAACTGCGGGGAAATTTGGGCCATATGTACGAGCAAGGGTACGCGAGAGTCGCTTGTTGCCGAGTGCGCGGAGAACCGACCACGTAGCGGGAGTGGAAGCAGGCCGGGTGTTTTGATTTGAGTGCTCCGTTAACTAACTAGTCACGGACCGTAAAGGTATGTACCTAATATATATGCACGAGGCTGCTTTGGATCCAGTGCCCTGCACCTATAGCAGTATGCTCTGGGGGGTACGTTGGTTACTTGAGTGTCGATTCTGACAGGGTACGGAGTACATAACTGCATATATGGTGGAGAGGATGCTCACGCAGGGGCCCAGAGAGTCAGGGCAAAACGACACATACCCCGTGGTCCTCGTCGCAGTCTTCCGGTCGCGGCGGTAAGTATATTACAGAGGTGAACGAATCGTATTTGTTAGGGACCTTGAACTAAGCCAGGACGTATTCTTGTAACTACCCCGTAGTATGTATTCCGTAGTAAATTGGAATATTATATATTCACCATAACATACTAATATCACACTTCTATGTATATTTTAGACAAGTAAATATTGTTACCATATCTTCCACATCCACTACGTTATTTACATCTTTGAGTGGCTTGTTTCCCTCTTCTTTCCTCGCCGTAGGCTCTCCTAGCCAGATTCCTAGTTACCCTATAACCAACCAGTCGACATTGTTATTGTCCGTCATTGCGGCCTGAATGGGGCGGGGCGGATCCCGAAGGGAGAAGTGAGAACCTAATATTTGTGGCATTATACTAACTAGTTACTAGAGGTTTTAGATGGCGATCATACTGAAGTGAAATTAGGCACGTCAAAGTGGAGTGGCAGCAGTCAAGTATCCTAGCTTACCAGCACTTATGTCAATACTGTTTACTCCAAACTCCGTACATATCAATGAGTTGAGCGGGAAAGACGCCGAACAAGACAAAGAGAAACAGGATGGTCGTGGCTACAGCTGGAGTGGTGCCGTCAGTAAGCCGTACTGTTGGCTGCGAGGCGGACGGAGGTCAGCCAATGGACGATAATGGAGTTGTTCGTGCCTTCAATTCATTGGGCTGCACCCGACTGTAGTCAATTGCAAGCATCCTGAATGGCTGGAACCTCGACACCAACAGCATTCCCGGCTTGCCGATAACTACATATTGTCCGTGATTGCGCTGCTGATGGATGGCTCGAAAACAGGGCTCTGGAGACCAGACAAGACGTGCAAGTGTACGAAGAAAGGTGCGAGACGGCGACGGGGGCAGAGGAAGAGCTTTCTGGTCTGCGGCAGCCAAAGAGGGCATTTGACACGCCAACAATCTTGCACGGCAGTTTGCACATCAAATGCCGCTGGTACGAGGCCTGGACGCTACGAGGGACGGAGCCGCCCTTCATGAGTTAGTTATAGAGCACCCCAGTACTCCGTACGGAGTATCCGACCTGTGTCGCGTACACAACGCGTCAGCTTGGTTGCATAATTTTTTGACTACATGCGGAGTACCATAGTAACATGTCTAGTTTTGCGATGAAATCCTCCCTGGATAAATGCATATTTTTTTCTTTCTTTTCTCTCCCGGAACAGGATGAAATCTAACAGCTGTGGGATTAGCTTGCGACGTTCTCGCCCGCGAACGGACGAACTGGTTACCTACGTAACTACTTATGAACAAAAGACTGGCGCATTAGAAGCCCGATTGACAAGCAGTTGAGCTGGATCAGTCTCGATAATCCAATGGTTGCAACCATACACCTTCGCCTTTGTGACTTGAGTAGGCCAAGTAGCCATTTGTGGATGTTGGCAGCCGGCCAACGCAACCCATCCTTGACGGGCTGGCGAACAACTGTAATCTTGTAAGCTGGCATCGATAGCTGCACTCGCAGGCCTGCCTACCTGCTGCAGCTGTAACCCGTCAACCCGGCAAGTCCGCAACGCGCAGCACCACTGTAGCACAGCTGCGCCATACAGGCGCTATGTTCCATGTACGTTGCCGCTGGAGAGTTCTGTGGTGCCCTGGGGGTTTTACTTCAGTAAGTAGCTAACCTCGGACAAAAATCAATTGACCCCAGCGGCTGGCCAGCCTGGCGTCCGCTATCCATTTTTTTTTCTTTTTCCATTTTTTTTGGCGGGGGGACCTCAACCAAATCAAGCCTGATGAATCACGTCTGGTCGCCTGGTCGTCGCCAAACTTTAAGCTGCCTGTGCTCTGGTCTCCATGCCTCCTCCGTCAACAACACCTCATCTCAAACGTGCCACTTCCTCTTTCCTTCCCTTCCTTGGATTCCATTCCCCCCCATCGCCATCTCGACCCGAGAAGCGAGCAATCAACGGGGTCACCTCTTTTGACCGCTTTTCTTTATTTCTAATTTCGTGATTTTCTGAATAAGGGGGCAACACTGGGCACACACTAGTTCCTCCGGCCCTTCCTATCACAGCATCTTTCTTTCTACTTCTTTTTTGTGCGTCTGTTCACTTGACCAGGCACCGCCGGCCGGATTCCGTCATCAACGACATTGGCTCCAAGAAACCATTTGCTGCATTGTTGCTAATCATCACTGCCCGCCGCGCATGGTACTCCGGTACTTTAGTGCGCCATCGTCCTTGACGACTCACCCGTCTGACCTTCGTCACTTTGCCCACATTCGGGACGTCTACAAGCCCACCAAAGCCCACACGACATCATGTCTGCACCCCGACGCAGAAGGATCGGCCATCGTCGTCGCGTCGAAGATGAAGGTGACGATGATGGCCGTACAGAGGTGCTTGATCTCGATGACGATTCCTTGACGGAAGGTTCCATCTCAGATGACGATGGCGGCCAGGATAGCGACACTAGCAATATCGAAGAGGCTTCCCCAACGTCTCCCCACGGTGCCAAGTCAGTCAATGGCGCCGCGGCTAAAGGCTCTTCAAAGAGGACTGCAGGTAATGGCACGGCGACTGCGACCAATGGCAATGCGAAGAAAGTCTTAGATACCGAAATGATGCTGCACGGCCTATCTATAGATGACAAGATCGCCCCCCCGCAAGAGATGCATTTCGATGAGGTCGCTGGGTCACCGCCTAAGTCTCCTCCCCCCCCTGTCGTTGTCAGTTCAGATTCTGCTCTGGGGCATCGCCAACCCGGCTCACACGTTGAACGTCGACGACAAGAACATGAAGATTACAAACGACGGAGAGACGAGGATCCTGCCTTTGTGCCCAACAGGGGCTCCTTCTTCATGCATGATCATCGACACGCTGGACCTGCCGGGAACGGCTTCAGGCCTTTTGGCAGAGGAAGAGGCAGGGGCGGTCGCTTTGGTGTTGGTGGCCCCTTTGCTCCTTTTAGGTACGTTTGTCAACAAGGAGGCATTTCTCCCTGTTGCCGTGCAGACGGGCTTCTTCGCCCCCCTCCCCCTCTCTCTTGGTTTTATCATACTGACCTCTGAGCTAGTCATATACAACATCCTTCAGACCCAACCACAAGCTCTCCATGGACTCACGATATGCACGAAACAGTGGCCGAACCTGCGCCCCGACGACCGCGACAGATGCCTGACCGTGAAGGGCCACCTAACGGGAACGGCTTTATCCCTACCTGCGAGTCAAGCACAACTCCCATCAACCGCACGCTGTCCACCGAGAAGCATATCGGCAATGCTCAAATTCGCGTCCTTTTGCCTGATATGAAGGCTGCATCTATTTTCCCTGGTATGCCTGTGAAGCAATATACCAAGTTGCCTGACCATCGTCCACCTCTGCGAAGAGACAAACCCGTCCGAATTTCGCTGCCCAACTACCCTCCGAGATACATCTTCCCCGCCTCCGATCGATCTTTCACATTCATTCCACGCGCTTTGCGGCCCAACCAACAACGCATACGTGGAAAACCTAGGTCAAACTGGGGATCTGTGGGAGGCTTTTCAAGGAGAACCAGTGTATTCGGTGGAAGCTACTATGGCAGTACTTACTCTCCTAGCATTGCTCTCAGTCGACGCTCATCTATTGTCCATGAGCGCGACTTGATGTTTTCTCCAACTGGGTCCGTCGTTTCCAGGCCACCGATGCCGAATGATAATGTCCGACCTGTGGTTCGTCTACCACCAAACGCTGCTCCTCAGTCTAACATGCATATCCCCATGCCTGTCCCTGTGTTTGGCACCGTATCACAACCTGAGCGGCCAGCTGCTGCTGTTGAGCCGTCGATAAATGAGCTTCCACAACCCCAAACGTACCCGCTTCCTCAGAAGCCGGTCGTGCAAGAGAACCGACCTAACTCGATTCCGATGCATCAGCCTCGCCCCCAGAAGAACATTTCTGTGGCGGATATCGAGTCTCCCACGATGGCCCAAGGTGCTGGACCCCAAACCTTCCAGCAGGCGCCTTTCCATCAACAGGTGCCGCCACATGTCGCCAATGGCTATGGTCAGGACTCACACTCGCGCCGGCCGTCGTACCACCAATCCACTGGGACACCTCTGTCCCATATCCCAGAGAGAGCCATCCATGCTGCGCCATTCCAACCCAATAGCTATGGTCAGTCCCCGTATTATAACCAACAAGCGTATCCAGCACAGCCGCAACATGGATACTATTACCCCCCAGGTTACTCCGGTCCCAATATGGTACCATCAGCACCGGCGCCTACTTATGTCCCGAGCGGTCAGCCCGCGAGTGTGCCAGGCAACTTTGGTCCCTCAAGTCAGCCGGAACAGGCACCATCTGCACAAGGCCACGGACACAATCCATCCACTGGCTCGAATCTTGTGGCACAAGAAGTGAATGGCATGGTTTACTATTACGACGCTAGCCAGATTGCCCCCGCCAATTCATATCCACCCTATTCGGCGCCCCAAAGCTTCCAGCCCAGTGTCATGGGCATGGGAGGGATGGTGACTCCCAGTCCTGATGGATTCTACTACCCTCAGCATGCACCAGGGATGGTCTATTACCCGCAGTAGGGCTGTGATTCTTTTGACTACTACCACATGGTCTACTCTCCACCTCTGCTACCAGACTTAATAGCTACGTTGTAGTGAATATTCCCTTCTCTTGCTGTGCTGGGAACCATCTTTTTCTTCTCGTTTTGGTTCTTCCTATTTACCATCCTGTTTTCTTCTGTTTTTACTCTCTTTTCATGGCTGGAGTGGAGGTTTTGGGTATCATCGATTGGGTTTACTGGAGCGTTCTACTGACAAAGAATTGATTGGTCTGAAGAAAATTATTCCCCCTGGCACTGGACTCTTTTTGGATTGAAAGAGTATGGTGGTTGTTCATGCGCGGCTTCTTGTCTCGCATTCTGGTTTGACGGATCGTTAGTATATGATGGGGGCTACTTGCCTTGAACAAGTCTCACGTCGAAGTCAAAGCCTTGTCTTGCGTTGGCAACGAGCGAGTATTATTTAGACTGGACTTGTTATGTAAAAGGAAAAAGTCTGCAGAGAGAAAATAAAGGAGTGAGACTGTAGCAGTCGACACAGCTTTGCCGCTGGGACGAATTTCCCGGGATGGGTTGGATTCTGGAAGCTTAGGCTGCTGTTGATTTCCTCTGCTCCGTTGGGCAGTCACCTTTCTTTGGCACGAGTAGTTTATTACCTCATTCTTATTGCACTGGAGTTGAGCCGACTCGCTCTTTGCTTGTGTAGCTGTTCATAGCAGCGGCGTTGATTGGGTGTTTGGAGCATCACATAAGAAGCCTGATATTCAGAAGACTTGACCTTTCGGTGCGGCTGTGTCGGTGAACTGTAACGTGCAGAGTGTGACTGATATAGGTTTGTGAATACCCGAATAGAAGGCTGTTTTCCTTGTTAGTCCCATGGTGGGAGAGCAACGTCGTATTATGATGTAGCTCGGCTAGGACGGGTATAACGAGTCCAAGGTACGGGGTAGGGAGAGGAAGAGACTGGTAGGCGATGGGAGATAGCCGTGGACGCAATTGTAAATTGAGGAGGCAAAATTGGTTAAGAGTGACTGTTGTATCAACTCGCGGGGTGGGGTGGGTTAGGCAACGGGAGCATCGCAAGAGACCGCGCAGTTATGGTAGTAAAGGAAACGGCGAGCGTCTCAGGTGAGAGTGAGGTGAGTATTGGTCATTCTTACTCTCTGTCGCTGTTGATTATTTGGACATCAGAGCGAGTAGGCTACTTGTGTAGTGATGATCTTGAAGTCTGCTAGCATCACCTTTATTGATGCTGCAGGAGTATGCTCCATGTTGGGAAGTATAAAGTGCTTGCGCAACTCCGTGTATCCACCCACCAACAAATATGCAAATACTTAATGTCACATACGTATCTAAATAGAGAATATTTTGCGCGGTGACATTCGATGAAGAACAATGCTAGCTCCACAGAGGACTCTAACCAAGCTGCGAAACTAGTGTATATGAAAATGCCCTTGGTGATGTTGTGAGCAGTGGCAAGGCAAAGTTACGAGTAAAACGATGCCCATCTTGGCTGGCACGACTTGAATTCAGCAGCCTTGAACTGTAGCAGAGGGAGGCAAGTGATGTACCTGAAGAAATTGTTTAATCCATTGTTATCTGTTTTGCGTAAAGGGTTTTACTACTGGACATGACAGTAACTTGTTTTGTAGTGAGGCTTCAATATTGAAGTCAATCGTAGCTCAAGTGGGGCGGCGATTGGTTACGGTACCCCGTGCTTTGAACGTGAAATGACGTCCTCTGTTAGACAGCTGGCTTGAAGTGTATTTTTTTTTTTGGTGGTGGTGGGGGGACAAAGTATGTTTATTGGTTTACACGTCGGGCTTTTGAGTAGATTTCGTTGTGGCACGGAGGAAATGTCTGGGTGATCTTGTGCAAGCTAGCCCCGCATGACAGGGGGTCCTGGGAGGCAATATTGTGGCTGTAGGATGGACAATACAGACACGGAATCAGGTCGTACAAGCAGGCTGGGCTTCAGCTCTGGACGCGAGTTTCCTGGCTCTGCAGCGCAGTCGATCACTAATGAGAGGCAGCTTGCATAACTACTTTCCCTAGGTAAGTATGTAAGCGGCATGCACGGTAAGGTGACCACGAATGCTAAAGGATGCGCCTCCTGGATAGCCTCCCAGCCTGCTTTCTGTCTCCTGCTTCGTGCTTCGTGCTTGCTCTTGCCCGCTACCTGCCAGCCACAAAGCACGATACGAAATTGAAGGGTGGTGTTCCGCACGAAATACGGAGTATTGGGGTCGGAGTCGGGCTCGGGATCTAGTAAAAATGGTCTTTAATACGGAGGAGTTAGTGATGAAGAAGAAGAGAAGCAAGAGTTGTAGTATAGCATGGTGAGCAGGCAAGCAGGGGTAGCTCTTCGTTGCATGATTTACACTCACTGCGTCCAATGAGCATGCCGTGCTGCTGCCATCGTGACCTCTGTCTGCTGTGGTGGTAGGTCTAAGAGCTACTCTTCACAACAAGGCCACGCATAGGCCACGGACATTGGCGGAGATGAGAAAATTATGCTCTAGTGGTATTAAACTTGTCCAACATGAGGATGCACATTGGTCGCTGCGTGTTAACGAATTCTCTGACACGGAAAAAAATAAGCATATAATTGTTACTAGGCACTGGCGTATGGAGCAAGTAAGTGGATGAATGTATCTCGACTCGCTCGGGTAGTTCGGCCGGGTGACCACCCATGGGCGATTGCGCGGGGTCCTAGGTGGGTGGCCAAAGTCCACTTGACCCCACCTCCGCCTGCTAGTCAAATGCTTGGCAAGTTCCCGCGAAGAGGGGAGTCCTTTAGTACGGGGGTGATAGGTGATACTCCTACTGTTGGAATAAAAGGAACCGAAAATACGGACTGGAAAGCTTGTTGACGGAGGAGTTATGAACTAGTCATCGGGAATGGAATAGCGCTCTATACTATGGTTTTGTGTTGTGCTGCCGATAAAACCACATGTTCATGTTTGCCTCGATTAAACCATCCTGCCAAAGTCATCGATGGCAGCCTGGTATCCGAGCATGCATACAGAAACCGACCGAGGGGCCACACACCAGACAGCGAGCGTACTTACGCAACATCCATCGGCCTGATGGTCCTGCGTCGTACTCGATTGACGTATGCAATACTTTGTAACTACCCAACCCATCATCCAAAGCACGATGAACCCCACCATTGATAGCTCTGCTCGAATTGCCTTGTTACGACAGGTTTTGTCTGCCTGGGTGGCCAATAAAGCTCCCACCAGTCGTTCTTCTCTCCGCATGTTTCCACGAGTTACTTCTGTATTAACAATGAATTTCTGTTTGTGGGACGGAAACAAGCTTGGCAAGTAGGCTGGTGGTGGCTCGCTCTTGTGGGCTGTGTTGTCATGCTTTCTTCTCGCAGACAGCTGCGGATGGGCTGGGTACCGCTGGCGACGCATCATACTTTACAATCTGGACGGAGCACATGGGCTGCCGTCATGAGTGGTTCCAGCCCCCTTGCCTTTCAGATCCTCCACCGTCTGCCGTACGACCAGATTGGAGTTACAATAAATACAGTGCTGCACCCACCAGTTCGTAGTTGCCTGTGTTTCGACGCCCGTCTGATCCGTCCATTGCAAACAAACACATAAATAGTGTGCATGTGTAGCGGCTGGTTTAACTTTGTTAGACGCTGACGAAGCCTGTGAGCACCTCAGACATCTGAAGCTCCCAAACTTGAAGCAAGCCTGCCAGCCCGCAGGCCCCAGTGCGGGCCACCACCCCCAGCTGGCCCTGGGTTTTTGCCAGATGTCCAGGTACTTTGTTACTTGATGACGCCGCGGCCGCTCCCAGCAGGGACCGCTAGGCTTCCCAAGGTTCCACAGTGCGCCCAAACCGGCCGACCTCCATCTCCTCCTTCTGGCTTCTTGTTCTCCCCAGTTTCACCACCCTCTACCCTCTCCACTTTCTTTCCTCTCTTTAACAATCCCAAATCCCCCAGCTCGCCTTCACACTTGCAGTTCTGTTTCTCTGTTTGCACCATCGAGCCCCGAAAGAACTGCACGTTTGTCATCAAACCCGCCACTGGCTCTTGTTCGACAAGAGTCTTCGCCCTCGTCATCCCGCGAAAGGGCATGCTAACTGGCCGCTTGCCGCGTAATTGCCCGGCTGCCTCTCTGGTACCGCCCAGTCTGCCTGCTCAAGTACATACTCCACTGCCGCCACCCACTCTCAAGTGAGTTTGTCGACTGATAGCACTACCGATTCGTCACCGCCTTGGGAGTAAGTCCATGCGTGCATCGCCTGACCGCTGCTTGTCAGCCTCACTTTCAACTATCAACATTCAGTATCTCACTGACTTGATTTTTTTTCTTTCTCCTACATAGTCATTCTGTATTTTCGTCCAAAATGTCATCAGCTCCTGCCTCTGGCCCTGATGCCACCGTTACCGTAAAGGTGGCGTACGATGGCGTCACGTCTAGGACGAAGATGTCTCTTCGTGAGATGGTTCCCCGGGGCCTTGAAGAACATGTAAGCCTTACAAAAATCGAGCACCAAGTAGCTCATAGTTTTGTTAGTGAACTTTTATTAATAGACGTGCCTTCGCTTTAGGTCCGCAAAGTTCTACTGATACCAGCTAGCGTCAAGATCATGATCGAGCGTTATTCCGACTCGGCAGCCGCCTTTGTCATGCTTGATGCTTCTAACATGGCTGTCTACAAGCAGTTGTACAGAGCCGCCAAGGCAAAATCAAAGGTCAAGCTTCGCGTTTCCGTTCTGCCCCAGAGCAACAACGCCGTTCCTCCTAAACCTGCCACTGTCGAAGATGATCCCCAGGAGACACCAGCCCCTGTTAGAGCCAGCCCGGCTCCTAACGCCACCGCCTCCTCTTCTCAGACCACTCTGTCAAGGCAATACGATGCAAACCTGCTACAGGAAGCTGCCAGGATTATCCAGAATCATCAAAACGAGTTCGATAACCGCATTCGACAAGTCATGAAGTCGACCGACGAACTGGCCAGTCTGACATCGCGTATGGCCAGCTGCCAGCCATATACCACCACATCTTCTGTGCCTAAGCTGTCAGGCCCTCTGTCACCAGTCTCCCAGGTTGCTGGTGCCATGTTTGCCGTATGCTGCAATAGCTGCGAGAAGAATATTCCCGTTGCTCACTATCACTGCTCTACTTGTGACGACGGTGACTTCGACCTGTGCCAGTCGTGTGTTGAGCAGGGTATCACCTGCTACAGTGATGATCACTGGCTGATCAAACGTACTGTGAATAATGGGCAGATTGTCAACAGCACGACGGAGACCATTGCTCCTAAGCCCAAAGTTAAAATTTCCTCCAAGCCCGTGCCTACTGAACCTGTCGTCGTACCGGTTAAACCGGCCGACGATGTCACTGTTCCAACACTCGATAAGCCCGTTTCTGAACACACGCCTGTTCCGACTACGGTAAACGCTGCCGCAAGTTGGCCGGTTCTTGGTGACATGCGGACCTGCAACCAGTGCGTTCGAGGTAAGCAAACCGATTTATTATCTTGTTCCCATGCGGTAGCCTGTGAGCCTCGGCTCGAGAACTTGTGTCCACAAACTGACCGCTGTGCAGAACTCCCCGAGCGTGAGTTCCTTCACTGCACTACTTGTGACGATTATGATCTTTGCCAGCCCTGTTTTGCCAAGGGTGCTCACGGCCACCACCCTAAGCACGGTTTCACTGTCGCTGTTGCAGGCATTCAGATGCCAACTCACATTCGGGTCAAGATGAACCCTGGTCGCAACCAGGTTCACCACGCTGTCTGCGATGGATGTGATGCGGTAAGTGGAGTGTTCAGTCCCGCTTCCACCCTCTCATTTTCTGATTCGATACCCCAGTACATTACCGGTATTCGCCACAAGTGCCTTGACTGTCCTGACTGGGACTACTGCAATGATTGTGTTCAAAATGCAAACTTCGTGCATCCTGGCCATCGATTCGCAGCCATTTATGAACCTCTCAATGATCTTCACGTTTCCGCAGTCACCGCACCCGTCCATGTGGGCATCTGCTGTGATGGTCCCTTGTGCAGTTCCGCGAATGCCACTTACATTCGTGGTGTCCGCTACAAGTGTGCCGTTTGCCACGACTCTGACTTCTGCGCAAACTGTGAGGCCAGTCCCGCCAATGATCACAACAAGACTCACCCCTTGATCAAATTCAAGACTCCTGTTCGTCATGTGAGTGTCACCACCTCTGGTGAACACCAGGGTGGCAAGCGTATGCCGGTTATGGGTGACCGTCTGAGCACCTCTTCCAAGGCTACTGAGACTGTGAATGCCCCGATCACAAATGCCATCAATAAAGTGCAGACTGTTGTCGATGTCAAGCCTACCGGGATGACTATTCCTCCTCCTCGCCCTGCGAAGGAGCCAATGGCCGAGCCTGGACCAATTATTATTCCGCTGTCTCCCATGCCAGTGTTGAAGGAACAGGATCTCCGTGCTGTATTCCTTCGCGACTCTGTTGTGGATGGGACCATCTTCCCCCCGAATCACGTTTTCGAGCAGACCTGGGTTCTCCGAAATGAAGGCAAGACAGCCTGGCCCGCTGGATGCTCCGTCAAGTTCGTTGGTGGCGATTACATGGGACACGTTGACTCTGCTCATCCCGCCGGCATCTCTGACCTTGTCTCTGCTTCCGAATCCACCGTCTGCTGCACCAATGTGGCTCCAGGACAGGAGTGCGCGTTTACCACACTGCTCCGCACACCCTCTCGCCCTGGCAAGATGATCTCCTACTGGCGCCTGACAACCGCTGCCGGCGTGCGCTTTGGACACCGTCTTTGGTGTGAGGTCAATGTTCGAGCTGCTGCCGCCCCTGACGCTAAACCGAAGCTCGACTTCACCCTGCCTGTTTCTCCACCCGCCAAGATGGTGGTGAAGGATGAGGACAGTCAGGCCAGCAGCATGATGATTTTCCCCAAGCTCGAGAAGGAATCTCCCAGTGCCAGCGTGCACGAGGAAATCAAGACGGAGACTAGCGAGGTGACTTCCAAGGAGCAGTTTGACAAGTACGACGAAGAAGATGATGAATGGGATGCTTCCGAAGACGGCTTCATGACGGATGAGGAGTATGACATTCTAGATGCATCAGACGAGGAATTTCTGGAGGAGCAGCAAAAGAAGCTTCTGAAGAAGTAAAGGACATTGTAACACCGGTTGTAAGGATGACTAAGTTTGAATTTGGAGATAATGACCTGCTGCGAGGTTGTTGTCATGGGTTGACTTGCAGTTTGTTCTGGTTTTTCATTTGTACTTTTGGCTCTGAATTCTAACTCTGGACGGGGAAATCACATCTACCATGTGCCACGCATGTCGATACGGACGATATCGAACAAGGCTGCACTGGGTGCCGGCAGGAGAGAAACACCACACTCGTTTTCTATTATCTAGGTAATCAGATAGGACAAAATCGACCTTTTGGTTTTATCATGTGCAATGAGGCACGGGAATTTATAAGTGCAAGCATCTAAGCGGCCGCGGTGGCACATAACATAATCCGTGTCAACAGCCCAGTTCGCAGACTACGATGGATCCATGATAGAAGCGAAGCAGACCCAACATCATTTATATCAGCGAGGTCGAAGTCAAGGATATGCAAAAAAAAAGAAAACAGCCCAATTACGCAAGACAAGGGTGACGCATATAGCTGTCCAGCTTGTAACTAGCACTTTTTCGTGGGTGAGGTGGTAGTCGCAGAAAGCAAAGTAAGCGAGTGGGTGGCGTTTGGCAAAGGCTGTCAATTCTGGCGTGGATGCCTAATTATTAAGGCAACAGCAACTGAGCACGTCCGCTGAGCTTGAGCGTTGCCTCCTCGATTTCCGGACGCGAGCAAGCGGGCGGCCCGATGGCGAACCGACCATGGCACACACAGCTTGTCCGCCTTGTGTCGAGTCGAGCCCACCAACCAAATCCCCCGACGCCGTTTACTTTGATGCGCAGCCACTGCTGGCCATTGGAGTAACTAGTTAGTTAGTTAGTTGCCTAGCAGCGTTCAAGTGTGGGAGGACCGAACACAGCGTCGGTCTTCAGAGGTGACAGTGAGTGAGTGGGTGTGGGCTCCCCCTAGCTCTTGCCGGCCGCCCATCGTCGCTCCAAGTCGTTCTGAGGATTGGCTGGGCCCGGCTAGACTGGCAGCCTCGTGCATGCAAAAACAGCACCCCGAGGGAGTGGTGCAGGTCGAGGGCCAAGTCCACGCACCAGCCGGTTGCCAGCTGCTGCACCCGCACCGAAACACCTGCTCTCCTCTCTCGCCCACATTTGGCCCTTGCGCACTCGCGCTCTTATTATTACTACTCTGTCTTTTCCCCATCCCCGAGCCTCCATAAATCACACGGCGCCCCAGGCCCGCGACCAGATGCGACTGCCCCTTGCGCGTCTGCATCTATCCGTTCTGTCGCAGAGACCATAGACATCATCTCTTCAGACCGTCTAATACTTTGCAGCCCCTTGGGATAGCCGCCTGCTGGCCTGGATGTTCCGCCGTTTCGGGGCTTTACTTGACCTCCCTCCGTTCTCCTGATAACTTGGCCCCAGAAAAAAAAAGTTTCGTGAGCGGGCGTCCCAACGCGAACCGTAACCGGCACGACGCCACGCTTCCTATCGACAAAGCCATATTTTCTTTGACCTCATCTTATCGTCTGAAACCAATCCTCCACCTCGTTTCCTCCCTTCCTTTTCCCCCCTCGCTCTCACCATCTCTCACCGACGCGTTCCTATCTTGTCCGCCGTCCATAATTCCTTTCCGGTCACTCTACAATGGTGACATTTTCCATCCCCGGCGACGATGTCGTCGAGGCCACGAATGGCACCCCCAGGTCTCGACCTCCGCTACCGTTTGCTAAGCGCGCCTATACAGCGGCATCGCCGTTTGGCAGTTCTTCTGCGAAGCGCTTAGGCACACCACACCCTTCGTCTGGCCGGAAGCTGTTGACGACACGCGACGAAGTTCCGTCCAGCAGCCTCAACAAGAACTCAATAACCACCGCACGAAACATTTTCAGGGCGTCTACCATCACCGACAGCCCGCCTGCTTCTACATTCTCTCCAAGTATTCCCAACAGCACCATGAAGAAGGTCTTCGCGCCTGGCGCCACTCCCGAGCCTTCCAGAATGTATCGCGAGTCGATGGCGCAAGCTACTCCTCGTGGCCTGGCTGCCAAGACTGCCACCAAAGAGCTATTCCCGATGCGCATCTCCTCGCCTCCTTCAGAATTGACGGGAGAGGTCTTGACGCAAAAGGTGCCCAAAGAGTGGAATTCCAAGGGGTCAATATACGCTGATCAGTTTCTCGCGCATCTTTGCCCCCCTGAGCTCGATGAGGAACAACGCCGTCAATTCTTTTGCATCCTCGACTTGAGGCGGTTGAAATATGCCGCCAACGAGATCTTTGCGAAGAAGGACTGGAAGCTAAATGTCATTAACTTCGCAAAGGAGTTTGAGAAGAGCCGAAGCATTATCTTGCTGCGATATGGTCTGTACGAATTCCAAAACGTTAAGCCATCCAAGGACGTCCTTAAGAGGTGGCGCCGGGAGCATGGTTTACCCGAACCGGAAGAGGAAGAGGAAGCCTCCGAATCGACGCCTTCGAGATCAAATGCATCCAAGAAGCGCAAGGCGACCGATGATGTTTCTGAAACACTTGTCTCTAAAGGCAAGCGGCGGGCCACGGACCAGCTAGCGGAACTAACGCCCTCCGCGTCCGCAGGCAAAAACAAGAGAAAGGCTTCTGTCAGCGAAGAACAGCCTACTAAGATGCAAAAGTCGACCCCTTCTTCGTCAAAGTCGCTCTTTGAGAAGATTGCCAATAAATCGGCCGCTAACAAGCCCGCAGAAGCGCCTACAGCTACGGTCGCCGCGGCTGCGAAGCCGCACCCATTCACTGCGAACAAGCCAGCCACAAGCAGCAGCCTAGCTCGCTCTGTCTTCACCAGCTTGAAGCCCCCTGCTAGCCAAGCTGTTCCGGCAGCTGGGAGCAACATTTTTGGCTACCTTTCGGATGCCAGCTCCGCCAAAAATAGTGGTGTCGATGCCGATGCTGAGAGCGAATCCGACTCGGAACAAGACGACAGCCAAGAAGCCGGTCAGAGCGATGAGCCTAGCGTTGCTGCCAGTGGCGCTGGAGACACTGCTTCGCAGACTGGATCTGGCATGTTCGGCAACAAGCCAACCTTTCCCGCAGGAAGTGGTTTGGCCCCTGGTTTGTCGACGAGTGCCCCTGATACACGTGAGAGCACTCCTGGTCGTAGCTTGTTCGATCGTGTAACCAAGGGAACTGATGGTCAACCCATCCGCGTGGAAGAAAAAGTTGAAGAGGTGGAACCTGAACGCGAGACCGAATCCCAAGCCGAGTCACAGTCCGAGTCACAGGCAGAATCTGTTCAAGAGAAGCCTGCCGTTGCGGACCAGACCTGGAACCCTTCAACTACACCAATCAAGTTTGCGACATCGTCCACGCCTGCCCCTACTTCCTCACTGTTTGGTAACTCTTCTACCACCAACTCTACAAGCTCTATTTTCGCTCCAAAGGCTACTGCATCGTCCAATATCTTTGGTGCTGCCAAGGTGTCCCCAGCTGGAGCAAACACTGACGCGGTTGGCAATGAGGGTGGCGAGTCGGACAAGGAGAACGAGTCGCAGTCCAATAAGACGGGACTCCCAGCAGCACAACCAACTTTCGGCTCGTCAATGTTCGGGACCAAGCCAGCCGCCACCGAAGTTCCGAAGCCTGCGTCTAGCCTATTCGGTGGTAACGATGCGTCTGCCCCTAAGGTTGACCCAAAGAAGACTGAGGGAGTTGCTCCACCAAGTCTATTCGGTCAAGCGAGCAAAGCACCAGAGACAGTGCCATCGACTTTGTTTGGAGCCAAGGCCGCACCGACAGACAAGACGCCTGCAACCGAGGCTCAGACTACGACGTCCCTGTTCGGAGGAGCGTCCTCAACAAGCGCTCCGGCGACGGCCAACGCTGGGTCACTGTTCGGTGCTAAGCCTAGCAGCTCTGCGAATAGTTTGTTCGGAAGTGGCGCCTCTACCCCAGTACAACAGCCATCGTTTGGAGCTACTCCTTCGGCAACCGCTGGTTCAACCGAGGCGAAAGCTGAGGCCCCGAAACCCATTTTCAAGTTTGGCATCGGCAATGACGCGACGTCCACGACCTCAAAGCCTCTCTTCGGTGCCCCTAAATCCCCACCCGCTGCCGCGGCTTCTGATAGTTTGTTTGGTAGCCCGATGAAGCAAGATGATCCTTCTCCCGCTAAAAAGAGGGTCTTTAATGGTGACAGCAATGGGCGAGATGGTGCTCCTCCGCAGAACGTTCAGCCTGCAGCTCCCACCTCTCTCAATCTCTTTGGAGCGTCGTCTGCGCCATCACAAAGCAACACTACTACTTCCAGCGCTGGTCCAATACATTTTGGGGGACCGTCATCCAACGCTGGATCTGCACCAGGCAGTTTCAGTTTCAGCTTTGGTGGTGGTGCTCCAACAACAGCGACAACAACACCAAGTGGTAGCTTCAATAACCCGTTCGCTTCTGGTGCCAATGGAAACAACACCATGACGTCTGCTGCACCTGCACCTGGAGGCATGTTTACCTTTAGTGCCGGTCCGTCCGCGCCTTCTGGGACTTCGTCCACCTTCCAATTTGGTGCCGGTAGTGGCAACGCTTCTACTCCAGCCGCCACAGGCGGCTCAGTATTTGGAACGAACCAAGGCACCAACAATCCCACTCCCATATTTGGCGGCGCTTCGGGAACCGGCAGTGCTCCCTCTTTCAATTTCTCGGCTGGAGGCGCTGCATCGCAGGGGACTGGTTCCGTGTTTGGCTCCAACCAAGCTGTTCCGGCCTTCAACCTCCAGCCGCCAGCTGGTGGATCTACAACCACCGGGACCAGTAAGTCGACTCCTTTTCCGCGTCGGAAAATCGCGCCGATGAAGCGCCGCTAAAGTGACGGGTGTAGACTCTCCCATCAACCTCGGTGGTGGCTCTAGCTTGGCCACTACGCCAGCTGCAGGGACCCCAGAGCCCTCAGCTCAAGCAGACGCGACAAAGGATGGCGATGCCCAGAACGAAGAAGGCGAGAAGCATGAGCAGATTAACTTGGTTGACGCCATTGGCGAGGAGGAAGAAGTGCTCCACGAAGTTCGCGCCAAGGTTTTGAAGTTTGTTCCAGCCTCGGCAGACGATGCGGACGATAAGCCAAAATCGAAGAGCCCATGGTCGACCCAAGGTGTAGGACAGCTGCGATTGTTGAAGCACAAGGAAACGAATCTTGTTCGGCTCCTTTTGCGAGCCGAACCTCGAGGCCATGTGGCTCTCAATCGCGCAGTGTTGCCCAAAATGTCCTACAAAGCGGATGAGAAGTATGTTAAGTTGACGACATCAAATGAGAAGGGCGATGGATTAGAAACATGGATGATTCAAGTCAAGACTAAGGATCTTGCCAAAGAGCTGGCGGAGGCTTTGGAGAAGCACAAGGGATTGGAGAAGAATTAAGTACTATAATATCGATTCAGAAGGGCACATTCAGCATGGGAAAAGGCGCGTGTACCAACTTGGATTGAGCATGAAACAGGTAAGGTATTGGAAGCATCAATCACTGGCGTTGTTTAGAGCATTGTAATTACATTGGTTTTTTTCCCCTCTACTACTCCAAGAGGGAGTTGCTGGAAGTATATATTTCAACAGACGATGGTGAAAGACTTTAAAAAGGAGGCAGAACTTTAGTTAGTCGAAGAAGCGCTATTCATGTGCAAAGGTCATATACTGATATCATACTGATGCTAAATTAATGACCGTGAGTTCGCGTCCCATCGTTGACAAAATGTGAGCCTTGGGCCATGTAGCGTGGTTCCTATTGCCTGCTGAGTTTGGTTGCGGTTATCATAGTAGTTGGCGAAGCCCGACGGAGTGAAACGCGGGGGCGGGGCGGAAACTTTGAGCTCCAAAGTACAGTCACGCGTTTGTCGCGTCTTGCTTGATCTGCCGCATAAGGCCAACGTTTCAAGCTCAAGCTCAAGCTCTTGCATACGTTCCATGCGCAGCTGTCTACAATGCCACGGTAAGTCCCTTCTCGTTTTTTAGAACTCAAGGATTGAATTCTACCTACACGTGCTTGGATACGGGCTGATGATTTTGGGCTGGATAGGGAGATAATTACAATCCAGGCTGGGCAGTGCGGCAACAGCAGTGCGTATTTGACCCAAGTCTGCGGAATTCCCGACATAATGACATCGAGAGAAGTACTGACTCGGCCAATGTAGTTGGAAGCCAGTTCTGGCAGCAGCTCTGTCTAGAGCACGGCATCAGCCAGGATGGCAACCTTGAAGACTTTGCGACGGAGGGTGGCGATCGAAAGGACGTGTTTTATTACCAGAGCGATGATACGAGATATATCCCCAGAGCGATTCTCATAGATCTTGAGCCTCGAGTATGCATTATCTTACCGGAAGAAGCACCCCGAGGAACATGTTACTGACTACTGTTCTTTTCCCCTTCCATGCAGGTAATAAACGGCATCCAAACGGGCCCTTACAAAAACATTTACAACCCCGAAAACTTCTATGTAGGCAAAAACGGCATGGGCGCCGCCAACAACTGGGGCGACGGCTATCAATCTGGCGAGGCGGTCTGCGAGGATATAATGGAGATGATTGACCGAGAAGCAGATGGGAGCGATTCGCTCGAAGGCTTCATGATGCTGCATTCCATTGCTGGCGGAACGGGGTCCGGGCTGGGCAGTTTCATGCTGGAGAGGCTGAACGATCGGTTTCCCAAGAAGATCATCCAGACGTATTCGGTCTTCCCGGACACCACGAATTCCGGAGATGTGGTGGTGCATCCGTATAACAGCATTTTGTCCATGAGGAGACTAGTCCAGAATGCGGATTCGGTGGTGGTGTTGGACAATGGCGCGTTGAGTCACATTGCGGCGGATAGGTTGCATGTGCAGGAACCGAGCTTTCAGCAGACTAATCAGTTGGTGAGTCTTCTTCCACCGTCGTTCTCTCATTTGTGGAGGAGACAATGATGTCTGACCCTTTTTGATTAGGTCGCTACGGTCATGTCTGCCAGCACAACCACCTTACGATACCCGGGCTACATGCACAACGATCTCGTCAGCATCCTAGCCTCCCTCATCCCCACCCCAAGATGCCACTTCCTCATGACGGCATATACCCCCTTCACGGGCGATCAGGTCGAGCAAGCCAAGACAGTCCGCAAAACAACGGTCCTCGATGTCATGAGACGACTGCTCCAGCCAAAGAACCGCATGGTCTCGACCATTCCCGGAAAGAAGAGCTGCTATATTTCCATTTTGAACGTCATTCAAGGCGAGGTTGACCCGACAGATGTGCACAAGAGTCTGTTGCGTATCCGGGAACGTCGACTTGCGACTTTTATTCCTTGGGGCCCTGCAAGCATTCAAGTAGCCTTGACGAAGAGGAGCCCCTATATTCCCATGAGCCACAGGGTGAGTGGTCTCATGCTTGCCAATCATACCAGCATCGCTACTGTAAGTTTTTTTTTTGTTGTTATTGTTGTTGTCAAGAGTCCAATTTTTGAGGGTGCTTGGCCGTCCGTCCGTTCCTCATTCTAATATTGGATTTGTAGCTGTTCAAACGAATCGTAAAGCAATATGATGGCATGCGGAAGCGCAACGCCTTTATGGAAGGATATAAAAAGACGGCACCGTTTGCAGAAAACCTCAACGAGTTTGACGAAGCTAGAGAGGTTGTGGCTGATCTGATTGCCGAGTATGAGGCAGCAGAGGATGCGGATTATCTGAATCCAGACAATGGGGAGAAGGCGACGTCTGCAGAGACGGATAGGCGGATGGGCTGAGGGTGCCTATCAAGCGTGACTTTGTGAAAATGGAAGGGGGAACTGGGGGGACTGGCGTTTGGGGTATATCTGTCATCTCGTTGGAGAGATTTGAATGAAATGAAATGAATGAATTGATACGAGTAATGTGCTGTGTATATCGAGCGATGTGCTGTGTATTTTTGTATCTGCAAGTGTAACCCGTCTTCATCACTCTGTGCACGGCGATGTCTTCTTTGGCTGGTTGGTGATGGATGAATGGAGCGGTTGAGCAATTTCTTGCAGCACATTAAGGTTGATTTGAAATACTAGTAATTATAGCAGTGTAAGGATTTCGTTACTTTCCTCGTCTCTAGTTTCCTTGAGCACAGAAGCACACTTGCTGTTTGTTCCTCTGGTTCCATCTTGGCCATTCAAACATTATATGAGGACTCTCTCCCTCCCCTGCGTAGTGCGATCCCTGGTTGCTGCCATGGTGACTTTGCCAAATGTAAAACTTATTTATCGACCAAGCCACTGTTCGATCTGGCCCTTCTACACTCACTCTTTTTCGTTTCCTTGCCATTATATTTCCATAATTGATAGTATTCCATGCAGAAATTGAAAAAGACACGGCGAATTACCCTCCACATTCGTCATCCGCGGCGAAGCAAACTCATTCATAGGCGGCGATCTTACTTGATGCATATCCATGACCAGGCAAGTACCCAGGCAGTCAGTGGTGTCGACTGCAGCAATAATCCAAGCGGTGTTTTTGGCTATCCGCTAGCTATCTGTCAAAAAGCTCAGAAAAGGAGCCTTGAGCGGCTCCGAAGCCAGGAAAACAAAGTAAGAGCATAGAATAGACTCGGCTTAGTCAAATTTAGCTTCGACGGAGCCCATGGTTTTGCCATTCACCTCTAGAGAAAAGGACATTACGGCAGATTTGATTGTCACCACCAGATCATAGTACACATCATAACTGTTTGCCTGTGTTAGTCAACCGAAATTACCCGCTGCTGAGGTATTACAAGGGGGGCCGCGTGTGTGATGGGAGAGAAATTTACTATAGCTGGTCGTGAAGGTCTGCAAAACGTTGATTAGCACGTGCGCTCTGGAGATGGTGAGGCAAAGAAATTGTCCTTACCGCGTCGCTTCCTGAAATGACACTTTGCCACGCGGGAAAGATCGCAAGTGACGGTACAATTGAGTTTCACTTTGGTACTCTTGGCGCGATGGTCGGGTGCTGTCCTGTGCGCTCTTGTTAGTTTCGTTCGAAAGAAAAAAAAACCCAAAAAAAAAAAAGGATTCAAGGGCAGAAAGAAAAGCATACAAGTCGTCACATTGATATAATTCCGAATCAAAATGGAGTTCAGAGGAATCAAAATTTCGATCCACCTGTCGGTAGAATGGAAATTTGATCTTTTGATCACGGCGGAGAGTGTCACCTTTTTTGATGTACCATGTCATCTAAATCCAGAACTATTAGTCTTTTGCAATAAGTGTCGACGCAGTCTAACTTGCGGCACTGACTCTCTGGACCTCTACTCTTCCGCTGCGGTCTTCATTTGAAGGTCGTCCCATGTCGATCTCATGGTCGTACTTACACCATGCTTCGACACCGTAGTGACGTGGTGCGGATATGCTGGCAACAATGGCTTGTTGGGGAATCTTTGAAACAACTGCACCTCTATAATGCTTAATTCAGCAATGGGCATCGAAACTGAAATGCATTGCAACTTACTTGACTACAGCAGCCCAGGCATCATTTGGTTGGATGGCTTCGATGCTTGGGAAATGTTTTCGTACCATCTGTCGCAAGTATTGGCTGCTCCCAAATCCTCCGACCAAGAGAATTCCCTATAGAAAAGTAAGTATAGGTTGTGATAGACTGAAATCTGACCTAGTATTTGTACATCCACATCCTTCCCGTGGCGTTTATTCCTGCTCTGTTCAACCTGTTCTTGGATGAGATTAATGATGTCCTTTATCAATGGCTCAAAAATACGGGTCAAATCACGCCTAATGTCGTGTCCGTTAGTCTAAAGTAATTCGTCAAGGATACAATGTAACACACGCACCCAGTCATTTCCCAGGCGTCATTTCTGAGTCGTCTCGTCTCGTTATCTTGGAGGTGCGCCATCGGAAAGTCGAGCCAGAAACTCTGGTTTTCGTCACCATTGAATGCTCTCTTGATCTCCTCATCAAACTGCTTGAGTGCCCTGGTCCATCCTCTGGTTTCTTGTAGAGCCCGCCATTGCTCCTCTCCAACAATCTCTTGGACTTCTGCCGCAAATCGCGCATTCAACCCAATGGAACCACTCATTCCACCTTGAACAAAATTAGCTCAAGTTACTCCTAAATTCAATCGTGCCATACCGGTTCCAGGAACCAACTCTTTTACGCGAAGAGTAGGGACGGTAGACTCAATCTCGTATGAGATTAGGTCGACTGTGCCACCGCCGGCGTCGCAAACAACAAAAGCATCATTTGCTTTAAGGGCGAAGCCTATTGATCGTGCTGCGTAGAGAGCCGCGGCTTCAGGCTCCTTTATCAGCGTGACTGGATAAATACCCGCAAGCTTTGCAGCCTATGAGATATATTATTAGACAAAGGGCCGCAAAGCTACCTGTAACTCGAAAAGGAGAATACTTACAGTCATCGTAGCATGTTTCGCTGCATCAGACCACACAGCAGGAACTAATTATCATTAGACATCAGTAGGAAAGTTACATGCTTAGGTACCCAAACTTACCTGTTAGTACATATTCCTTCGAGCACAGATCAAAATAATCTTGAGGTACGGTCTTGGAGATTTCAGAGATGGCGCGCTCATAGAATTTTCCGATCAAGTCAGATGCAATATTAACGGCAGGCTTAGGCAGCGAGCTTCGGATTTTCTGCGAGCTGTACACAGAGAGATATTCTGGACGTTTTTGACTCGGGTCCAAGAGTAGCTTTATGCCAATGATAGCATCCTCGGCTCGCTCAGCGACGGCACCCCATTCGAACGCAGACTCCAATTTTTTATAACGGACAATAGTAGGAGTTTTTGGCGCAGATACTCCATTGGTACCTATGCTTTCGTCATCAAAAATAGCTCTTATCTATGGACGCAATCGTGGCTCTGTACCTGGCCAGTCCATTATTGCCGTTGGCTTCGGATCACGACTGTTAGCGAAGCAATACGCTACTCCCGAGTATGTCGTTCCAAAATCCAGCGCGATTATGAGTGTTTCGGAGTTTTTGTCCTGTACGGATGAATTTCCTCTGGGTTTCCCCATATTGGACTGTCCTTGGTTTGTACTTAGCAAACAGTTGTTATAATCTTAAGCAACACGGCAGGAAAGGTGAACAGGCTCCAAGTGCAGATTATTCTTTACTATTCGGAGAAGACTCAGGACAACGGAATATTGAATCTAAGCAGGGAGTAATAGGGTGGGAAAAAAAAAAAGAAGATTGCGGTTAACTAACGAATTGTGAGTCCTCGCGCTGACAGCTGCCAGTTGACAGCTGCCGGTTTGACGCTCACTTTGGAAACTCACTTCTTCTTCACTTCACTTTGGGCAAACACCCCTGCTGAGCGTCTGAACAAGCAAATGTATCATCACCTTCTTCTGTCATGTTTTTTTTAAAGGCCTTTCTCCAGCCTGGCTGTATTGAAATTCTCCTGATGCCCCGCAACCTCATCTCACAGTCGATCCCAAAATTCAACAGCGTCCAAGCAATTTCGAGCTCTGTCGCTCAAAAATTCTCTCAACGATATGGACATAAATAATGGGCTAGAACGTGCCAGTCAGGAAGAAATACCGGGCGATGGTGCGATTTTCGCTGGCCAACAAAATGAATTGCCCCCCGGCGCCGCCACGTCAAACTTCAATATTACGATAGAAAACCTGCGAGCTACTTGTTCTGGGCTAGAGCGTATTTGTCCTCTGCTGAGGGATGTATGTTCTCTGCTGGAGTATAGTCTTCGTCTGCTAGGGCATATTCGCTCTCAGTTCTGCGGCGTCACCCGCGCTGCACTGGTAAGTGTGCTTGCAATGATTGCTATGCCATACACCCGAGAGTAACACTGGAGCAATAGGCAGATCTTCTCTCGAAAGACGAGGAGTCCGTACGCAAGGGCAAAGAAATCGAGACGCTGAAAGTTGAACTTAATAAATGGCAGGAAAAAGCACAAAGCAACAGTGCCAAGCTTGATGAAGCAGAATCTAGTCGTGTTGCTGCGAATAACGAGCTTCAGGCTGTTAGAGTCAGAGAATCCCAATTGCGAGACATTATTCTTAAAAATTCAGGAGTTCAGAAGTCTAGCGATGAAGACATTCGCCAGCTGTTTTTAGCCCTCCGACAACAGCTCCAAATCATCTCCCGCAGCAGGCTATTTGATCTGGAACTACCTAATCGATCTCTTGCGGCTAAAAGCACGCCTGAAGCAAAAGATTTCTATTCTTCTTTAGCAGCAGCAAACAAGGTAAACAAGACGCAGTGGTTACAGTCAGGAATTTTTAATTTAATTCACAACCGCATTCTCACTGCGAACTGTTTTGGGTTTGGGCAGGCACTCAATAGATGCGACCGCCAAATCGATTTAGTGGACAATTTTGAAGCGTTACTCCAAAGCATAGAGACCTTTTTCATCGACCGACGTGGTAAGCCGTGCTCCATGATTTGGCAATCCTTTCAGGCTTATCTAATATTTTCAAGTCGGCGCCGAGGTCATTGCGGACTGGAGGTTATCAACCATGAAATGCGTCGAATTGTCAAAAGCCGGGCGAGTTGATGAGTCGAAAACAGTCAAATTGCTTCTTTCATGGTTGAAACCTTTAATGGTACGACCATCAGGTCGCTCAGATTGTGAAACACTTGAAAGAGACGTTCGGGAGTTATGCGAAAGGGCATATAAGGTTCGACTCCTCATGCGTAATTCGAAAGACAGGTACTTTTGTCGGACCTTCGACCGTGGGCAACGCCTCAAGTCGGGTGCAAGTTGGGCAGAAGTCTATGGAGTAGAGGCTGGCGGCAATCCAACAAATGAAGTCGCATTTACTTTGTTCGGAGCTCTCGTCAAGTGTGCCGTATTTAGGGGGGAAGATCCCGTGGTTTTAGAGAAGGCGCAGGTAGTGGTCTCTCGTCGCCTAAATAGTCCGGAGTGATTCGGCAATTGAGTGGGTTTCCCAGAGAATGCATGCTTTATCGTTTAACCATGATGCTTTTCTGCCCCCTTCTCGCTCGGCGGGAAGGTGGAAGAACCACGAAGAAGGAACGCATCCTGCAGGACAGGAAAATTTACTCTGATCATCACTACTAGTTAGATGTCTCGGCAGTTTTCTAAGCGGCTAGAAAACTAAGAGCAAACTGCTATTACTATAGAATTAGCCTTTAAGTCTAGGGAGTAATTGGTTAAACGAGAATTACGAATGTCAATATCTACGAAAGTCATGCTGTACTCACAGTTCTCACAAGATGCCATTTCAAATCCACATCCATATCATAGAAGTACCCCCACCACTGCCATACCGCAACCGCACTAGAGATGCCCTGCAAACACAACTCGTCTTCCAGACTCCGTGCCCAAGATAATGGCCAAAATCTCGATGACAGCCCCAGCACGTACTCTCAAGAGCCATGATGTGGACCTCCCGGAGCTTTTCTCCGGACCGCTGCCCAGCGTAGTTACACGTCATTGACGTCAGCGGGGTATGTGAAAGCTCGACGGTCCAGAAAATGTCAGAAAGGGGTATATAAAGAACTTTCGAGCAGTCGCGAAGTCAAGTTCGAAATATCAACCACCCTTTCTTTTCTCGGATAAATTGCATCTTAGCACCCAGAAAGGCTGCACAGCGCTGTGACACGAACATACACTTTGTAAGTGTTTGCCCTGAGACTAAGACTGATTGATGGTCGCGCCCCGCTAATGCATACGTCTAAATGCAGCCACCGAACCAGCAGCCAATTTCTCTACATTACAATACCGAGAAATCACAATGCCCGAGTCCAAGGCCGACAAGATTGCTGAGGTGCAGGCCAACCTGCCTCTTCCGGACCAGCCCCCCAAGGCCTCCGACTGGCAATCTGCGGATGCCCGCAATGTGAATGTCGGATCTGGCAAGGCTGAAGCGCCAATTGGAACTGACAAGGGTGCCGAGTCGGGGCTGAGAGGGCCAGCGACAAAAGGCGAAGATATGGATATGAGCGGCATCGGGCGGACAGATAGAAAATAAGAGACTGTGTATAATGAGATGGTATGATGAGCACCGAAGTCTACAGTGAATAGGTCAAGTTTAAATCAACAAGGCTTCCTATTTGTCTTGATCATTACTCCGTGCAGTGATTTAGGATAAACCATTCCGTGAACCACATTATACATGCAGCCTTCCAATTACCATCGCCTGATTGGTCCAACCCCAAACCCCGAGGCTCCAGCCGGCTGTTAGCTTGAAAAGCTCATCCCACCTTCAATTGTTCCAACGCCGCAGTGCCATCTCAATATTGCCATTGTTCCAGTTCAACCCAGTTCAACCCAGTTCAACCCAGTTCAAAAATAAATTCCCTCCGGTATTGAACATATCCATACCAATCAGTTCATGCTTCGTCGCCTAATCACCACCATGGCCGAATCCGCACCAAAACGTCTCAAAACTGGTCCCAAAATAGGCACCCACAACGGCCACTTCCACGCCGATGAAGCTCTCGCCGTACACATGCTCCGCATGCTGCCCGCCTACAGCGACAGCGAACTCGTCCGCACGCGCGATCCCAAGCTCCTCGAGACGTGCCACACCGTCGTCGACGTAGGTGGCGAGTACGACACCCAGCGGAATCGATATGACCATCACCAGCGGGGCTTCACCACGACCTTCCCAGGCAAGAACACGAAGTTGTCCAGCGCCGGATTAGTCTTCTTGCATTTTGGAAAGGCCATTGTCGCGCAGAAGCTCAATACGAAAGAGGATGCTCCTGAAGTTGCTCTTCTGCATAACAAGCTGTACGACAGTTTCGTCGAGGCCCTTGATGCGCATGATAACGGCATCTCCGTGTACGACCCAGCTGCAGTTTCTGCGGCCGGACTAGAAAAACGCTACAGCGAGGGAGGTTTCACTCTTGGTGCTGTTGTGTCACGCCTGAATCCTAACTGGAATGATCCCATACCTTCTGATGCCGAAGCCGCTCAGAAACAGGAGGACGATAAGTTTCTGACCGCCAGCCAGCGAATTGGCGAAGAGTTCGAGCGCGACCTAGACTACTACACTTCCGCGTGGCTTCCAGCACGATCTATCGTGCAAGAAGCCTTCAATAAGCGAACAGAATTTGACCCCGAGGGAAGAATTCTAGTTTTTAAAGGCTTATCCGTACCTTGGAAGGACCACCTCTACAGCTTGGAAGATGGGAAGCCGTCCGTTTTGTACGTCTTGTATCCCGAATCTACTGCCCCGGGGGCGAAGTGGAGGATTCAGTGTGTCCCCGGGTCCAAGGATAGCTTTGTCAGTCGAAAGCCTCTGCCAGAGGCATGGAGGGGTTTCCGCGACGAGGAGTTGGATGGCATTTCGGGCATTTCAGGTTGTGTATTTGTTCATGCTGCTGGCTTCATTGGAGGGAATAAGACATTTGAGGGTGTCAAGGAGATGGCCGTCAAGGCACTAGCTTGATTTGCACATGTGCTAGAAACTGGATGTGATTCCCTAAAACGAACGAAGAAATAAAAAGTGAAATAACGAGCCAACGAGCAAATTGATCGCTAGTGACTCTTTATAACCTTGCGTGCAGATTGGCTCTCATCATGTTCCAGAGAGGCTTTCCAAGGCGCTTGCGACGCCATACTTCCCCATTTTTGGTGCAAAACACATAGCTAGAGCTTGAATCGAGAAAAATCACACACACTGTTCAAGAAGTCATATTGTTCGCAAATCTCGTCCGTTATTCAATTTAGCCCGAGATATTGGGTAAATCTCCCAGGCGAATCCTCCCAAAACAGATGCACGCATCATCGCCATCGTCTGTAAACCCCTAGGTCTGGAGTGCGACCGAAAAAGAATCAGCCAAGGCCACGTCCACGTCGACGAGGCGAGAAGCACAGAGAGCGCAAACACTGGTTTTTCATCGTGTTTCTTCTTTAAAGTAGCGTGACTTCCATTTGACGGAGTCATCTCGATGATTGGCACCCTTGCCACAGACCAACGACAACTCTGTACGCCTATATGCCTGGCAAACGAAAGGGGAGAAAGTGGCAGAACAGCCCAGAAGGAAATGATATCGTCTCAGACGCGTCGTTGCATATAATAAAACAGACTTCTACCTGTTCCACTTTGGACCCGGTAAATAAATAAACACAACCCTTTTCAAAGACATCGTTCACTATCTGCGAATGGGAATGCCCTCGCTGGGTTGCAGCGGCACGGGAGAGCCTCCTGCATTCTCCTTGTCTGGGCTGGAATTCGCACCATCTCCAGCACTCCGGTTTTCCCCTGTGGCGCTGGTTTCGCGGTTGAGAAAGCTGCTCTCCTTGACAGGGCTGCCCGCCTGGATGCCGGCAATAGATCCATGGTGACCATGTTTTGGAATAGTGGCTCCGTTATTGACGGGGGAAGAGAGATGGGGGATGTTTTCTGGAACCGGATGCTGGGAGCCAACGGCACCAGCGTCGACGCCATCGCCCTTGCCAGCCTTAGACATGGCATAGTCACCAGAGTCGAAATATTTACGATCCTTAAGGTGCTTGGCGAAATGGTCGGATCGAGAGGGCAACTTGCCATAGAGACGGAAGAGGCGCTGTTCCTCGGGGGAGAGCGACTAAAAGAGAACACAAGAGGTTAGCAACCAATGATTAAATAAAACAAGACCAGCAAAGATGGTTATCGGTGGAGGCAGATGGATGATCTCCGAGTAGCAGGTCTGTTTCTTGTTTGTTTGTTTGGTCATGTCATTTCGTCAAGCAGAGGGTGGATAGGCTATGTGACGTGATACGGATGGAGGAAGCCTTGTAAACAAATGCTGCAGGTTAAGAAGGTGACCGACCTTGACGTCGACCTTGTTCTTCTGGTGCGGATTCATTGCTATTATCGGTACACTCGCGAGTGTATATCGGTTAACCAAGTCGAGGTGGTGCGCTACAGAAATGTAGAGCCGACAGAAGCAGCCGTCAAGCTTCTAACAGCGGCCGACAAATGGCAACCAAGACTTTCAGAGGACACAAAGCTGAAATGTCGAGAAGATTCAAATCGCACCAGTAAATTCATACAGTTGAGGATGAAGACTCTCGTGTGCTGTGGGATCAAGGTTTCGCTCAAATGCCGAGGGGAGGATTCCCTTGATCTAGTGATGATTGGCGGGTGCGGTGCGAGCCTATCGTTGGGCTGGCCATCTTCTTGTGGTGGTTTGCAAATAGCGGGGCAGCCGACCACTCGTGTGTGTCGACCAGTTGGCGGGGAAGGTGCAGATACTGGCCGGTGCTCTAATACAGTGGTGCATGCCGGGTGCCCGTGACATCAGCGTCCATCACCAAGGACAAATTACTTTATGCACTTGCTCGGTATTCCATACAGAGCTGCACAAATATCCAGGGACTTCCCGACTCAGTACATACCAACCAGCATACCGAGCAGTTACCAAGCTTGAGGTTACCCCACACCACATCCAAGGGAGCCTGCGGCTTCAGGCCGGGCCCGTACACATACGAAGAGGCTTTGATTCTCAAGAAACTGCCTCGAGTCATGTCATGCAACCTATTCCTTTCGCCTCTCTCCCGTCCTAGGATGTCGCCTGCGCGCCGTCATCCATCCACTCGGGCAGCATTGTGCTCCTCCACCTGATGGCATTTATGTACGTGTTACGCGGTCCATTATCATAACAATCTGTCCAGGCAAGCTATGCAGTAAGCTCCCCGTCTCTGCTTAGAGGGAAGACCTTGCGCGGAGCATAGAGGCGTAGCGCACGCAACGATTATTGAATGAAATTTGAACGTTGAACGTTCTGCGGAGTCTGGACAAGGCGCCCCCGCCAGACCAAAAAGAAAAGAGGAAGAATAAGAACCAGTTGAGGCCACCATGCCAACCGGCGAAAGTGTTATTTCGTTGCTTTCTGATAGCCTTGATGGTTCTAGCCCTTGAAAGTTATTTGATACTAGCCTCCAGTGATGTGCCATAGACAACCAGCATGATCGCTCTGTTGCTCTACTCCGGACACAAGATCAATTACCCCCTAGGTGCTTTGTGTTACAGATGACATCAACGGTTTGATGCCCGTTGAACAGGGCAGCAATGCATCATATTGACCTGCAAATACACTGACCGTTGTATCGGACCATTAGCGGATAACCCACCCGTTTGAGTATTTGGTTCCAGATAAATCAACAACTTAACCAACGCAAATTTCCTTTCCTCGCCCATCCTCCACATCGGCTAGCTATATCGTGAGGGTGAAAGAAAGAGGTCCAATATATAATTTGTCTCATTCTGCTTGGGAGCTAACGGCTGCCACTCGTGGAAGGAATCGACATGATTCCAGATTTGTGATTGCTCTACAACTAGCATGGCTTCCCTTTTTCTCTCTCGTGTGCCTTTCCATTCTTGACAGATGGAACAGGTCTCTGGTTCAAAATCTATCCCCCAACTCAAGGCAGAGTGCTCTACGTAGCCTTTGCGGGGTTCAGGTCATTGATGTAGCATCGATGAGTTGTCGGCTGATAGCTTCCAGACTCTAGACGGGAACAGCCACACCATACGCTCCCCGAGATTGACCTGTGTGAGAATGGTTCACACGACTCTTAGCAGCCTTCCTAGCAACCCTCCGGGAGTGCCCCGCCGTTGCAGGAATAGACAAGCGTAGAACGTTCACACGGTGGTCAGTCACACTGTCCGTCACAATATCACGAGGTGTATGGTTTTCGATCGCTTCTTTGATCATTGCGCCTCGGCAAAGACCATCTTCCCATGTTGGCCGAGCAATGTCTAAGACGAGTTCTCAGTCTTTGTGCATCTGGAAAGAGACGAAATGTTCTGATGAAAATTGAAGCTCCATCTGAAAAAGCTTGTGGAACACTACTGCGGCAAGACCGCCAAACTGATTTGTACACTAGGTCGCCAATAGCCGTAACAGGGCAAGCGTGGGGTCACATGACGTGGATTTGCCTTCGATCAAGTGTTTGCCCATCATCCAATGTAAGTCGATGTCATGACGAAACAGTACGCAATAGGCTAATTTCTTCCATGGGATAACTGTCATGCATCCATCTCGTGTGCAATCCCAATATCGTCCCAAATGTTCCAACCTCTGCGACTCGGGGTAAGCAACCTCCGCCTTTTCGACTAGATACAGTATGGCAGACTAGCTTGGGAGTTACACCCGTTGGATTTCTAAGCATCAGCCAAATCGGACACTCGCTCCGGTGCGATTGTGGAGCTCCACCTCCAACCCCAGAGGCAGGCTGCTTGCGAGATAATATCTGGTTTGGCTTTTTTCCCATTCGCTTGGGCTGTTACTTTCGGGACACCGTGCATCGTGTATGAGCCGCCAGCGCAGACTTTGCGGAGGGGATCAACCAAAAATATTATTGTTCTTTACTTTGGAATAGGCACTACTTACCCTGCCTAGACAGCGAAGTGGACTAGAGCTGGAGGCTTATAATTTGCGGGACTTGAGTGAGAATCTCACTCAGTAGTTATTTTCAACCCTCGATTTTCATGAAGGGCGGAAGGCATTGCGCCGAATTATTCAGGGACTGCTGGCGAACATCTCATACCGGCCTGGCTGAATGATTCGTCCACAAAGCATATGCATCGTATCCGGACGACACAGACAGAGTAGAGCCTACGGTTACATATCACCACCCCACCACCAACACCATTGTTCGATCTTCGGGATCAAAGCCTCCTGCATATTATAATTAACCACAATGGGTCTTTTGTAAGTTTTCAATTGGATCTTGAAAGCGGCACGACGCCGGGATGGACAGCGCTAATTCAAGAATAACAGAGCGCTGGGAACTGCGCTGGAATGGCCGGAGGCGAAGAAGCGAGCCGACCAAGTTAGAGAATGGGGCATCAAGGTTAGCTTTTTTTCTGCCTAATCGTAGCTGTTCGGGCACTGATTTACTTTGACAGCAACTGCTCGAGATTTGGAACAAGGCCAAGGGCAAAGAGAGAGATGCCATGTTGTGGGGAGATGAGGTCACACTGCCCGCTTCGCACGCCATCCCCCCTTCATGTCAAGGCTAATCCTACTTCAGGTCGAGTACTTGGTCGTCACATATACCAAGGATGAGCAGAAGGTGCTGCTGTCCTTAAGACAAGCCCAGATTCTAGAAGCTCTTGCTTCTGATCAGGAGCTGGCCAAAGAGGGATGTGTCCCTGCATTGCAAGACGGCCCAACTACAAAATCCCAGTCAGTATATATGGAAGCTGAGTGTGCCAACATAACTTGTCGCTAACGCACTGTCTCTTATTTCACGATGCAGATCATCAAGCCCACTGCCAGTCTTTCACCCAGAGTTCGGACGTTTCATGCTTGAAGCAACACCGGGCAAGCCATGGGGTATTGGATTCAAGGAGCTGCTCGATGTCGAGCCAGATATGAAACTCCGCCGTAAAATCGCCAAAGACCACATGCTGTCTAAAGAGTACCCTATTACTTTGACAACTTTTCCTCAAATCGGTGTTCCTGGACAGTTTACTGATCCGTTTTATCCACCATCTGGGTCAAGGCTGCGATCACAATTTGTTCCAGACGAAATTGCTAATCCTCACATCCGATTCCCAACCCTGGCCGCCAACATCAGATCTCGCCGAGGTCGCAAAGTGCAGGTTAACGTGCCCGTATTTCATGATAAGAATACAAAGAAGCCTTGGACGGATCCGACTGTAAATTTCGATCTTCACAACTGGCCAGAGGACGATGACGAACGCAACGGTGCTGCCCCCAGTGACTTCATTCACATGGATGCCATGGCGTTTGGCATGGGCAGTTGCTGCCTTCAGATCACGTTTCAAGCAAAAAATATCACTGAGGGACGGCAAATGTACGATCAGCTCAGCCCTCTGGGTCCGATTATGCTGGCTTTAACAGCTGCCACGCCGGTTTATAAAGGCTTTTTAGCCAATACAGATGTCCGGTGGAATCAGATCAGTCGAGCAGTTGACTGCAGAACGCCAGAGGAAATGGGAGAACAGGTATGTAGCTCACTGTTAGCGGTTGGGCGGAGATGATGAACTAACATGGAAGGAAGCCCCTCAAGAACGACCGTTGGAGGATACCAAAATCGCGATATGCTTCCAACTCAACTTACATCTCTACGGACCCCAGACTCCGTGAAGAGTACATGGATCCTGACCTAGTGATTGACCCATTGATCAAAGCCAAACTAATGGAAGGTGGAATGGATGACCGCCTTGCCACCCACTTCGCGCATTTGTTCATTCGCGACCCCATTGTTATCTTTGAAGAAGACCTGCAGGAGCTCGACCTCAACAAGACTGACCATTTTGAAAACATACAGTCCACCAACTGGCAACACATGCGATTCAAGCCTCCACCCGCAGAAAACAACATTGGCTGGCGAGTTGAGTTCCGACCCATGGAAATCCAAGTCACAGACTTTGAAAATGCCGCCTTCTCAGTCTTCATGGTCCTCGTCACGCGAGCCATGCTCTCATTTGACCTCAATTTCTACATTCCCATCAAGAAGGTCGATGAGAACATGGAACGCGCACACGCGGTTGACGCCGTCCTTAAGGAGAAATTTTACTTCCGCAAGAATCTTTTCCCTCTTCGTCCCTCCCGCGCGAACACTGTCTTTGGCGATGAAAGCCGCCCCGGATCCGCGATGCCAAGCCGCTGCGGTTCGCCGGGCCTGCCTGTGGACGAGGAATACGATGAGATGTCGATTAATGACATAATCAATGGTTCCGCTGACGGCGACTTTCCCGGTCTGATTCCCATCGTCGAGAGCTACCTTGACAGTGTTAATGTCGATGTTGAGACGCGATGTCAATTAGCAACCTACTTGTCACTTATTAGCAAACGAGCAAGTGGTGAATTGGACACCACAGCCCGCTGGATCCGCAACTTCGTCGATGCTCACCCTCGGTACAAGCACGATAGTGTTGTTGACGACGTGATCACACATGATCTCATAGGTGCTGTGGTTGCCATTGGGGAACGCGAGAGTGCCGGCAAAAATTTTGCCGGACTTGGCATTCATGGCCTTCCCAGATTGTTGGGTGGTTTCAGAGGAGGATGCGGTCAAGATTCTGTGTTGGATGGCGAGAACGGAACTGTGGTCGGGACAGATGTAGAGTTGGAGAATGGTTCGCGAAAGCGAAAGAGCGATTGGTTAGAGGCGCAAGACTCTTTGGAAAGGAAATAGAATAACGTTGGCGGAAGAGGGAAAGTTTGGATATGTGATAGTGAAGACGTTGGGTAAAGCTGGCGGTTTTTCTAGAAAAACAGTACGCACGGGCTCATAAAATACAGGGAATTACACTTCCATCTAAATTTAACAAAGCTAGCTCGAGTGACGTCAACTTGGAATATTGTGTCCATAAACTCCAACACAAGAAGCTTGCACCTCGTTTTTTCCCAAGTAGGCCGGACAGTTCATGCTGGTCGTGGTCTTTGGCGCAATCTCTCATCGAGTCTACACAGTTGAGCCCTCTGACCGATCTATACTTATAGTCAAGATTCAGCCCAGTTCAACCATCTGGAGATCCCAGGAGCGTGTACAACCTCTTCTATAAGTCGGCCGGATTCGTCAAGAGCCATACGTTAGCCAGGTCTAGATGACAGACTAGCCTAAAGATCATCATCACACGAACTTCGACGACAGGACCTTTTACAAATATATATAGATAAGTAGACGGAAGTTTTATTTCTAGAAACACAGCGCCCGAAGTGGCATTCTTTTTCATCAGGTTACGTTAGTGTCTTTTTATGTATTCTTCAAATTGCGAGTCTCAGGATGGTAAAGAAAATGAGTGCTTTGAACGGACATGCGCTATACATTGCTTCGCGGATGACTATTGTACGGCGCAGAGCTCTTTGTATTTATTTTCACGATCTTTGGGTGGAAGACGGAAATGTTGAACACCTCTCTGCTGCGAGCTAAATAATCCTGTCTATGAAAGAAGCGGTCTGCTCATGTAAGGGATTCAGCAGCGTAAATGCCCCTTGCGCGTATATTCTAGCCGCAACCTGCTCAGCTTCACTAGGTCTCACGCAAATGATGCTGGAATGCTTCTATAATGTCACATAAACAGGAGGCTGGCCGATAATGCTGAAACTCAGATACTTTGATCCAGGTCTGATAATTCGAGCGCTATTGGCGCCAATGACTCGTTCCAAGACGCGACTTTGAGCGCAGGCGGTTACGGATAAGTAGTGCCTCGAGTCGTTACGAAAACAATGATGACGTAAGGGTTCATTGAGACATCTTGAGCGGCAAGTGGGAGCATGAAGCTGCCGAGCATCTCATTCCATCACAGCCGTTGTTGCTTTTGCCGCGTCTCCAATACCCTTCTATCCGGCCGTTTTGCTTTTTCTCTCCGATCACCCTGTCTGCTCCACCCCTGGTAGAAAAGGGAGACAAAACGGCTTTCTCAGTGGCCGGCATGGCTGTGTACGGAGTATTTTAGCGAAATTTAGTAATGATGTGTCTCCGTAGCCCGCGCTTCGTACGGATTTAGGCGTTTTGTTCTAAATTGGCAGAGTAAAAAGAGAAACATGTTTTCTCCGCTCGGACCATTACGCGGTGCACATAGTTATACATGCAAGTGTGGTGCCACGACCTCCCTATTGAAAGGTTAGAGAAGAGGCGCAACTTTTGGTGTGGGCTGCTGGCAAGACCAGTACCCAGCGGATGCACAAAATTTATACATACCAGATCTCACTTGTCACTATCTACGGAGTACGGATAAGTAGCGTAGTGTTCGGGCAAGAGTAGGTAGCGCAGCATCTGCGTGTATTCGTTTCGAGGCACCTGATCAAAGCAAGCAAGCATGCACTCTCGATTGAGAACTGACCTGTGCATGCATGCAGGCATCCCTCTACTCACACCCCCCCCCTTTAGCCGTCCTGCTTTTTCACTCTCCACATCCAAGGATTACGCTAGGGCGGAGGGCCGTTCGATAAAAGGAGATCAGATCTGGCGATCGACGAAACACCACTAAGCTGTATTTGGCGTGGACAAGTCAACCTAAATACTCACTATTGCTCTCGGGCGGCACAGTGTGGAAGGGAGACAAGCAAGACGGGGAGAATGACAAGGAAAGCCGACCCTTGTGGTTGCTCCATCCATCCACACACATAGCAGTGGCTCCGTATAGTACGTCAGTTCAGTGCCATGTGCCTCATCATTTTCGATGGATCAATCGAGATAGCACTAACTTACGATTCGTCAAGGAGGACGGCGAGGAACATAAAATAAGACAGTGGCCACGCGGATATCTTCCTCGCGCCGTTTCAGCTCCAGCGTGGCGGTGGACAGGGTCAAGAGGCTGGCTTAGTGGATTGATGCAACCATTTGGCAACGAGAACGAGAAGGCGGAAGGGAACGACTCTTACGATGGAGTACGGAGTCCTTGTATACTACGGAGTGGACTGGCTAACTACACGTGTTGCACGTGTTGCAAGTGTTGTACTGGGCCGTGCAAGACAGACATGCGAAGGAAAGGCCAGACAGACCATGCGCGAGTTAACTGCAAAACCTGTGCCACGGGACGGACGACTCGAACACCCTTTTCTAGACCCGATGTTTGATGCTCAATGTTTTCTCCCGTTTGTTCTAGCAGCGACAAAGCGCGAGGAGAGCAAATCAGCATCAAGCTGACACCCTTTCTTTCATTCCTTGCTCACTCTGGAATCTTGTTTCACCGCACCAACCTCATGGCTGCGCTGTTGCATCTGCGCACCCACTGCGGAGTACCTAGGCTAAGGCAAACAAGCAAATTACTCGAGGGTGCTCCGTACAGTGACATGCTGTCTCACCCTTTGGCCGAGTTCCCCTGAAATCCTGCAAACACAATAGAGCAGCTTTACATACTACTCAGCACTAGTTTCACTGCTGGTCGCACTACGGTTCGCGTATTGTCTTTTTGCATCACATCACGTGAGTGAGGTACTCGAGATTTTATTTCCGAATTTGTCGGTCAGACCACAGGTCTGGAACGGGGATCATAATACCCGTAGGCAGGCTGGTGGCTCGTGAACAAGAATGAGATGAGCCAAATCGAAGTCTTCCAGACCAGATGGCGCTGAGCATAAAGTCAGACCATGAGTAGCTGCAGAGTACGCCGCAAAATCGTGCCACTGACCGAGCTCCCGTGATCTTGATCTTGGGCTCTGCAGCCTGTCTGGACGGGCCGCATCGAGCGCTGACGAAGTAATTTGCTGTTGTGGCCCGGAGCACCGAGCGCCCGCAAGACATGGCTGAGATATGAAATCTAACTAGCCGCTGGCGTGACCTCACACTGTCCTGGGCGCTCACACATGTGAGTTTCTATCTTTGGTCTATCTCAAACCACTAACTAGTAGACTAGCCCGTGGCGTATAACCACTTGCAACAGTTCACACATGCCTGTTGACTCTTGGCTAAGCTAAAGCCAGTCCAGAGCCATGTAAAGGAGGATCATGTTTGATTGAGACCACTGGAATTGAGAGAAAGTACTGTTAGCTCGGCCAATCCCAGCAAATGCAAAGAGATGCACCAATGTTTGCTTCTTGAAACTGTACGTTACTCACCGACGCAGCCAACGCCTCGTATTGCACTGCATGGTCGTGTCCTGACTCAGCTCAAAAAAATATAATGCCACAGCATTGGACTGAATAGGCACCTTTCCGTTGCTTTAGTCACCAGACACGGCCCCCCCAAAGTCAACAGGATATCCAGGGTTTCACAAGACGGGTGCATGTTCATTTAGGGTTTATCGAGTCTTACAGACAGTACGATAAGAATGTGCACAGAAAGATGTTGCATCTCACAAACACCATGTAACAGCTACCTTGCACGGCAGGAGATCTCCGATATCAGCTAAGACGCGGTTACCTGTAGTGATGATTCTGATGAGGTTACGCCAAAGAAATTACAGAAGTAAACTTCCGAAAAAGCTCATCCGACATTGCTGACGAGCTTGACACTGCATAGGAGTAGCGACTCGAACCATAAAACAACGCAGTCGCTATCTTCAAAGGAGCAGGGCGGGGATTTCGGGCTACATTCTCATGCGTCTGGGGACGGACCCAGTTATGACAACTGGGCGAGTAAGATGACTCAGCTTGGAAGCATCGTATTGAGCCTTTCAATAAAATCACAATCTCCATTGATTGATTGCAAGGAGCGACCGGGACCTCATGCGGCTCGCTGATAAAACACTTGCAAGCACGTACAGAGGTACAGGTTCTCACACCGACGTAACACCATGATTGTCACAATTGAAATCAAACAAAACTGGCTCATCTCCGTTTTCAGGCCCTGAGTTACTCAAGACCGATGACATGTCGTGGAGCGTATGCCAGCCACGTCTCTTCCGCGGAAAGCGTTCGGGTTCGAAGGAAGCACAAAGTCCCATTCACCAGTCTCTTGGCACAGACAGAATAGAGAAGGTGCCGGTTGGCAGATTCAGGGCAATGCAGGTTGGCGTATGCGAAGATGCCCCGGCTTCGTTTTGCAAACGTTCACGAAGGGTGCAGCGGTCGTTCTCTACTATAAACCACCAATCATTATTGTACAGAGTACGAAGTACAACAGGCGCATATGGGGTCCGTGTTCATGCCTGTATGGCCTGTAGATAATGTCGAGAGGTCGAGGGCCAGGATGAGGGCGAGGCAGCTACCCCTCACCCTTGTCTCGCGGGATAGAGCCATTCTGACTCGGCCCGCGATGCGATTCCAGAGATGTGACATGTCTCTTTTTGCGTGCCCAACTGTTTCTGATCCTGCGTCGGCGTTAAATTACTTGCATCCTTGATCTGGTTCACTTGATTATCCATCAAGGGCCCGGTTCAAAATGGGGGGAGATGCGCTGGCCATGCGCGCGATGTGTCCATGATCCGAACCGGGACCAACAATCCCATCGTCTTGAACCAGCCCAAATATATTTATTCCAAGCGGACGCGGTTGGAGCCGTATCCTAACGCTAGGCCCCGCCCTTTTCATATTACAAGTTGTAGTAGACAACAAAAGCCGGAGACGTTTGTCCAAAAGACTTGCAGCGGCCAAAAGCGCAATTGTGCGCGGCATCCCCGGAAGGGTTGTTTCAAACGTACACATATTTACATGGAAGAAATGCATCACATTTGAGATCAATGAGTATCGAGTGCAAGTCCGATGCCCATAACAATTGACCTCCTTCCCCCCTCCCAGGCCGGGGCGTCCTGCCTCTCTTGGACCCTTCCGATCTCAGCTGTCTGTCTTAGCACAACACTTGCACCTGCTACGTAGATAAGGCAGCTCTGCTCTCAGTACTCCGTGCTGTGCAATACAGTTTACCGGATTTGGATGCGTGTTTTCAGTTCATCTGTCACTTGATCAAGGTGTCGCATAGTTCGGAACATGAGAGGACCAACAGGGTTTAGGAGGAAAAAAAAAAAACAAGAAGCACAGAAACGTGCAATAAAATGGAGATTCAATCTACTCTACGACGGCCTTAAAGCTCTCGCGTCATTCTTGCATGAGGGGTGCAGATAATACTACCACCAGCTCGCACCAGCTACCTAAATTTTGCCTTGGCTGGCACGTCTGGTTTGTGCCTAACTAATCAACCAGCTAAATTAGTCTCAGCAATCTGAGTGGCACAGCACGCAGTAGATCGCCAGCGCCATCGTTTATTAGTTTGTAGGTGCCGCCTCCCCGACGTCCTTTTTTTTCACTGTGACCGTACGAAGTAGTATACCCTGCTTGCCTGCCGTGGTGGCTGCTGATATTGCGCGTATTGTGCTCTGTCTGGGTTGTATCGTATTACCTAGACTCCGCCCGTCTTGCTCCCCGCGGCCGTGCCGTCTGCAGTTATCGCCGATTAGCGGTTCAGCTCCAGAGCTCGTGCCTCCCCGAGAGCGATCGTGATGAATTGCTCTCTCTCTCTCTCTCTGTGTCTTATGCTTGTCATATTGCATGCTTCTACTCCGTATTTGGCCTGCGCAAAATACGCACAGTATGTGCTCCGTAGTTACAGTGCAGTGCATAACGGACCTGACTTGCAAAGTTCGATATCACCACAATCCACAATGGAGCCGTCAGCGTCAGCATGCACGGCCATGCAGGCAAAAGGACAGCCATCTAACTACGGAGTAAGCACTTTGGGAATATCCCGATCAGTGAGTCAGTCGTTCTCCGGAAACTACCTATCTTATGGCACCTTTGACCCATTCTTACCTCATCCTTTGCCAGGATGAGTACGGAGTGTTCATTATACCTTCATCACTGCTCCCACCCACCCTCTCCACTCCCTATGACTATAGGTACATTCATAATGTGTGCACGCATACTGGTACCGTATAGTAAGTACGGAGCACTCTGTAGTGTCATTTAATACAATATGCACCACGGACAACGGATTATGGAGTACTACCTGCTGGGACCCAAGTCATTATGCACACTACTTATATGTAGTTGGTTGTGGGCTGCATACGACAAGGATCCGCCGATGCTCCCGACCAACCGACCAACCCTAACCAACAAAAAGATGGCCCATTATCCGGCCCCAATGCCTCATATTGGTCAAGTCAGATGGAGCCTTACCAAACAATAACAACAACCAAAAAAACAAAAACGAAAAAGAAAAAAAAAATTAGGGAAGTACTAGAGAAGAGGAGAACCTAGGAAGGGGAGAGGAAAAAAAAAAAAAAAAAAGAGGCACAAGGAGACCCCACCGCCATCCTAACCAACCCCCCATAACAGTCATGCAAAAAGCAACCAACAACTCGCGCCAAGGGCAAGGGCGGGGGTTTCCAGACTCGGGCAATACTAAGAAATTTTACAAAAGCAAAGTACAGAGATAGCCACCGAATAGTGTTGGATGCAAAAACTGCGCGGTTTTACCAGAGATATTTATTAGGTGGAGAAGTGCTACGCCGTCAAAAAATGGTGACTATGCTCCCCGAGACTTTCATCAAATATGAGAAATGACCAATTAGAGTCTCACCACCCTGCTAAGCAGGTGCGCGATATGATGTACGTGGTTGTGAGCCCTACCTGTCTGCACTACCCAACAAGCCTCCAAATGTCACAGCTACTCATGAATACGACGGCGCCTAGTAAGAGGCACACATTATTTATTGGTTCCATATGAGAAGAATTTCTTGTTTTTGGTATCGCCTCCTATGTCTGCCTGTCTGTGCCGGCACTCAATAAGTAATAAACATGGTCTTAGTCTAAACATCCAGCTCATTCCATGGTTTGTTTCATGGCACTGCCCTCAACTCCAAGTACCGAGGCAGATGTAATAAAACATGATCAAATCAAAACAATAAAATCCGAACAAAGTTGAACGCCTGTGATGCCAAATATGCGCCGGTAAAGACAAAGAGGTATCCCGGTTTTTTTTTTAAAACCCTATGTACATAACGCCACTAAACAGCGCGATATGAAAGAAAACGAAAGGTATGGGGAAAAGAACAGCAAAAAGTATGCAAGTAGCAGCCAATATAGCGCAGGGCGGTATCAGGAGCAACGCACGCCGTTTTTCGTTGCTTGCGAGCCTGCCCGAGGAAAATGCACGGCGCGATATTGAAGATGGGGTTAATCTCGAGAGTGCTGCGTTGTGACCATATGGAATGTATGCAGTGATTAATTTCTGTCCTCTGGCTTCGGGCGTAGAGACCGGGCTTCCAGCTGTCGTTTTCTCTCCAGCTTGGCGTAATGCAGACCGCAAGCGTTGCATAGTGTCCTGGCACCGTCAGGTCCACGTCTCCACTCAGGAGTGTCAATCCTGTTGCAGCTGTGACAGCGGCCAGGAGGAGCAGCACGCTACGATTCATGTTAGTCCCTCAATACCTAAAACATTACATTGCAGGCATAACTTACACCTCGGCGCTTTTTCACCTCTGTCAGAGTATACTGCTGCTTCATTCCATTGTCATACATGGGCACATCCTGGTGCTCCTCCTCGAACGAGCCTGTAATCTTGTTGCCTTCTCTTGCCCGCTCACTCTGGATGGATGCCTGTACGGCATCTCTTACTTGCTCCATTGAGCGCTTGATGTAATCAACATTGGCAAGCATGTCGTTGACTTCACGCTCTCCTGGGAGGCGCTCGGGGATAGGATGTGAACCATGCTGTTCCTGCGCCATTCGGCTATAGGCTTCAGAAAAGGTGAAAAGTGTACGCGCAGATGCTCCAATCTGTATCAACCAAAGTAGACAGTTAGCGCATCAACAATCCATGAGTGTATGGGCAAAGCATGAAACAGAGAAGACTTACGCGACTGAGAGAGTCCTGATAGCTCCAGGCCTCAAAGTGTCGGCCCGGAATATGTTCAAATCTCGCTCTATTAGCATAGTCCGCTTCATCGTGACGCGTTGCTTGTCCTTGTGGGTCGTACTGGCCAGGTGGGGGAGGAACGGCGTGTCGGGGGGAGATTGGATAGGCGGGAAGGGGCACTTGGCCTGGCGGGAGGTGGCCATTGGAATATGGGTGAGATGTCGGCGGAGGTGGAGCATGGCCGTAGGCTCCGTTGACGCCATGATGGTCAGGAGATTGTTGTTGAGGTTCAGCAAGACGATGTTGAGGAGGGAGTTCCGATTTGGTTGGCGGTGTTGGTCGGCGATCGGAGAGAGGGGGTAAGCTATGTCGACCGTTGAAGGTAGGACGTGGAGAATCCGCAAATGCAGGCATGTTTTCTTGCCGCGGAGGATATGTTGCCACATTGTGTCGCGGTTGGGGGGAATGCTTTTCGGGTTCAGTGTACTGGCGAGGAGCTGGTGGGAAAGGAGAAGACAGATTTGATCCGGGTTGCAAATTTGACTGAGCAGGAGGGTATTGGCCGGGTCTCGCGCCCGAGATAACTTCCGAAATGGACGGCAAAGATTGTCGATTTGATTGCTCCTTGTCATCGGACGACCTGCGGTGTTCGCTTGAAATCATATTGCTGGTAGCGTTGGGAGCTGGTGGTGCCGCTGATGGTGGTGCCGCCGCTGCTCCGGGTGGATGTCGTGGGTAGCTCGGATACGCAGTAGACTGTGGGTAGTGGGAATGGGTGCTTGGAGCGAGTAGAGTGGCGGTAGCCATTGCAGGCTGTTCTCGATATCGTCTGTCAAGATGTTCTCGTTGAGATTGATATGCAGCTGGCGGGGTGAGCACCCGTTGTGGTTGATGCTGATGTAAATGTTGTCGTTGATGCTGCTCCGAGATGGATGGGGGATTCACTTGAACACTGTAAACCACGACCTGTTGTTAGTAAAGAGAGAAGTAAAGATAAGAGACAGGACAGGGAGTCTGGTAACAGCAGCAGTGAAAAGGAGACAGTAGGATCTGAGACGTGCCTTTGACGGGATCCAGAGTCACCTGGTTCCATAGCGCGCGTGGCAAGGGACCGAGGAGGATCTGGGGAAATCTAGAGCCGTAGACACATCGGATCCCTAGGAAAGTAGACAAGACAGACTGGATCCTGCCGGCTGGCCAAAAGACGGATTGCGGCGAGGTAGGGCAAGGCACGGCGATGAAGTCGTAGATCAATAGTTTGATATGAGCATGAACCTTCTGGGAAACAGCAAAATCCGGAATTGGCGGACAGCTGTTAGTTACGTAGTTAGGTATGGTATGGTCGGGAGAAGGGATGAGGGCAAGAAAAAAGAGGTGTGAAGGGTAGAAGAAGAGACAGGAAATAATAGCAATATAACAATGAAAAAGTACCGATAGCACCAATCGCCTGGGTTGGGTTGGGCTGGGGGACTGGGGCTGGCCGCGGTAGTAGATCTGACACGATGGGCGCAACCTCGTGGTGGCGTTGGTGAGGATGAGGATACATGACAGGGCCGACCCAGCGGGCCCTCAGCTTTGATCACCCTGGCGTGGTCAATCTACAAGTGGTACATTGTACATACGGGCAGGCAGCGGGCTAGTCGACAGCAGGAGCCACTTGGGGGACTTGAGCAACCAGCCAGCCAACGGACGATAGACGGCGGGGAAGAAGCCAACGAGGCGAACCACCTTGACGAGAGACCGCCAGGGTCTGATGGGGGCCTGCCACTTGCTTCGTCTTCCTGCTGGATCCCATGGCCCCAGTCGCCAGTCGAACAGGCAGATGGGCTGAGTGGAGTTGTGAGATGAGAGAGATCCGCGGCACTGGATTGCAGTTGTCTCTGCGCCCTGGGGTGCGCTGTTAGTGGGTTTGGCTTGCTGGCCGGGGCCGCGATACAACGTGGGAGAACGATGGTGGAGGTGCGCCAGACAGAGTCCACACTAACGTCGACCCCCCCCCCCCCCCCCCTTTTTCTTCGCCCCGGTCTCTTCCCTCTCTGGCTCTCTCTGGGCCTGCTCCATATTATAGATGTTGGTTGCACTTGGCGGGCTTGACACGCACCAGAAATCGAAATCGGAGACCGGTGTGTGGCTAGGGGGTAGACAACAGCCAGGGTACTCCGTACTGAATGTCCCGGAATCGAAGGCACCAGCAGCAGCGTTGTTTTGAGTCTTGGGGCTGGTCCGGTCGGCTGGACGCTACTCAACTAGCTCCGAACTATTGCTGGAGTATTATTATCAAAGTACACGATGTATCCACGTATCAACCGCTGCTGGGAACACGAGCCGCTGGTGTCGAGTCACGCCCGTCCCCCTAGTACTTTACTTGGGCTAATACAATACGCCCACGGCAGGTTTTTCACTGATCAAAGCTGGAATGTTGGATGGCGAGCGTCTCTCCATTTCGTCCTCGAATGCGCCGACTGCACAAGCCAAGAGATTTTGTCATTTTCGTCCAGGTTGAGAGAACAGTAGCTTGGGGAAAGCTCTGCTCGGAAATTGGCATGGAATAGCCGGCGGCTCATGCAGCATAAAATTTGGCCCTTTTTTTGTTCGGCTCTCCTCATTCTTTTGTTCCGCTTCTAGAGGGCTTCTGAGGACCCTCAAAGTGGGACGAGCGTTTTGTCGGTTGAGAGTGGGTACGGCTGTCTGTGATGATCAAGATTGTCAGATTGTCAGATTGTCGACCCTAAAAGAGAATGGTGGGTGCAGAAAGAAATTTAAAATGACACAGGCGTTAGGCTCACCAACGACTGCGCCCTCCCATCCCATCTCGCCATCCATCCCATCAGCAGGGCTTGAGACTTGTTTAGGCCTTGTTTCACGAGATATCATTGGCTTGTTCCATGGGTCGGCATGAGCCAATCTCGAAATAACAAGATTGTGTGGAGTTGGGTCTGGCAAGTCCTGCCTGGGTCGTCATTGACGAAAGTACTTTACAATATAGTGGGCATCGGGCGACGGGGCTGTGGACCGTGATAAATGCGTATTATGCAATAGGTGTGACGAACCGTTGTTGGTCCGAGAAGTGTGGCTTCCACGACATTTTAGTGATGAGATTGGGCAGGCAGGCGGCGAATCTAATGCACTGGATTGCTTGGACCTCGATCACCCGATGCAATGTCTGGAGTTGAACTACAAATATGGAGCCGCCCTGCGGCTATATGCATGCGCGTCAGAGCGAAGTGTACTTATTGCGTTGCCGTGCTCATACCGCCTCCCAATACTACAATGCTGTAGCAGAATGTTGAAGTAATCGTATCGCAGAATGAGTCCAAAGCATCATTCGCTCCGGTTTGAAAATGGGACGGCAAGAATAGTTCATGCAAGAAGCACCAACCAATCATTCCAACCAACCGCAGGAATCTATTTATTATACTCGGTATGCCGCACACCATGTTGATCTATTTTTGGCGCCTTCAGCACGGCTGTCCTTGCAGCTCAACTAGTCGAAATACTTGTCAAGGCCGAGAGGTAGGCAAGTAGAAGTAGGCTTGTTTATACTCTCCTTTCTGCTCAGTATATGGAGCACATTGGTGGACGGCACTTTGCCTTCCTCCTTGCCACATCCAACTGAGCAAGTACATACAAAAAAAACTGCATCAAGTTCCGCCTAGTAAGAAAACGACGGTCATTGTGTTCTCAACAGAAAGCGTCTTGCAATGGTTTTCGATCTTTCCCGTTATCTCCTTCCGAAAAAAAATTCCTTCGTAAGGGGGCTTGTTCTCTCTTTTCACTAGTCTTTCTTTCTCCTTTCCTGGCCACTGTATGCCGCGCACTGAATGACTTCTCTTGGGGAGGCCACAATATATTGCGATATATGATGCAGCCCTAGGCGAGGCGTTAGACTGCCGAATTTTGTGGCGGCCACTTGTGGGTTCCAGCCGTACGAAATTGACTCCTAATAAATAGCTGTGTATGAAGATGGTCGAGATGGACTTGACACCAAAAGTTTAGCTGCAAAACAAGGAGTGCGGCACTGGGCGATACCAAAGATACCAATGAGACCATACTCCGTACATATATTATATCCTTTGCAAGCCGTCAAATTTGGTTCGCCCTCCACCGTCACCTAACTATTGACGACGCGAGCATCGGCCAAAAGACAATCATGTACTCCGTACTAGGACTGCCTACCCCTCTAGTTGTGCCAAGCATACAAGGCAGCGGGAACTGTCGATCTGGCACGCCATAGTAGTGTATACTACTTACGACAAGAGGTGTTTGAGTTAGTGCAGATCTTCATATATACCCATAAGCACGGCGGAGGCTGCTAATGATGGGTTCCCCCCCGTTCCTGAGAACACACGAATTCCAATACCACTGATCTTCACACATCCCCGCGGTCCTCTGTTAGTCGTAGACACTGATCCGTACAGTACAATGGAAGAGTCCTCTGATGAAGAGTGGTGCTGGTGGGCTTGACTCATTGGCAGTCACCATCGTTCAGTGTTCCACGACCCAAGTGGGGCAAGCACTTGCCAATCGAGTCATGTCAAGGCAGTTAGTTCACTTGGCTCGACGCAGCCTCCCGATCGTCCACCAACCTCGACACACTCCCCTAACCCCTCAAACTTTCAAGCAAGGATTCAATCTCGTCATGACTGCAAATGATGCTACTGTCAAGCCTCCCTCATATTAACCTGCTGCTTTGGCCGCTTAGGACGATGATCCGTGGCGTTACCCGTTACCAGGTTCTTGGGCAGGGCCACGGACAAAAATATTGACTTGAGAAGTGCCGCTGATTGTATCTGACTATCGGATCGCTTGCAACGTTCCGACCATCAGATCTGGCGCAGAAATGCCATCATTTTCTGCTAATCGTAATCGTGCATCACTGTTTCTATGACCAGTTCCAGCACTCCGAGCGCCAGTTCCGATCACAGCCCGCTATTGGGGTACCCATCCGCAGTAATGCCACTTTTATCCACTGCATCGGTCAGCGTGGGCATACTAGTAGCTAGAGGAGAGGAGAGTTGAGACGAGTTGAGACGTTTAGCCTTGGCAGGGTTCGTTCAGGTAGGGAATCAAACCGGCATTCTACTCCCTTTCCATACTCCCATTGACCTGCATTAGTCCCGACAAAGCTGCAAACTCTTTTCATGAGCCCAGTTTAAAGAGTATCGTCATGGGGCCGTAATTCCGAATTCAGGAGCACAAATTGCACTCCGCACAAGTCATAATCACTGCGGTGGGAAGAAAGCCGCGATACTCCGTGCAGAGAGTGTGCATTACTTTGTGAGAAGCGGCCTTTGTCCGTATTCATCTTCAACTGCATACTGGAAGAAGAATGGCAGCCAAAACTTGCAACGGAGACAGTAAGCCCTGCGAACTGCATCGTCTACGTCAAGGATCACATTTGGATCCGTTGTCTGTAGAAATTGGGCAGGGGGGCTTTGTTTTAAGATAACAGGAGCCTGAGCAATGCGTCGGACCCTTAAAACACTCATTGAACAATGCATTTTGCACCACATCGCATCGCATCACATCACCTTACATCGCAGTTTCGCATACATAACTGAGCAATAACGAATCACACGAGTTGGCACATAGCTGAATAGGCAGTGCATCCGTCGTTGCAAAACCTACCCCAGCAACTAGGTAAGTTAATGGGTCAATGGACGCACGTGGGTTCATGTGATCGGAGAGAACTTTGTTTAGTGCGGAAAAACCTCCAATTGAAACTCATCGACACGCAACTATGTGCTTTGAAGTTCTGCACTCGATATCGACGCGAGGTCTAGGGATCAGTGGGCGCCATTTCTTGCTAGAATTGATACAGTACAGATACAAACACAAACACAAATTGCAGTCCCTGGATCCATACGATTGAGTGGTCAATACTTTACTGGCCAGACGGTGAACTGCGTGGCTGTCAAGCTTTCAGGCCCTCAGGATAGAAGGGCCTTCAACGTTAGACACGTTTTGCCCGAGCCAGCCCGGACGTCACGGGCGATTAGACGCGCTAGCGAAGCTAGGCTCTGACATGGTCGAATGGAGAAGGTCGTCAAGTTTGATCCGATCTAATTTTTTCTTCTGATGAACCCACACCACATCGGTGCCCTCCTGTAGCCGATCGAATCCTTGCAGGTACCAACTCCTGGCGGGTACGGTACCTCGATCCGGCTGCGATGCGAGAGCCAGAACTGATTGTTGTCACAGTTCTGGCTACAACCAAAGTCGCGGGCGATGGAACGGCCCAAGTCTGAACAAGAGCATCGACAGACCAACTACGGAGTACCCAAGTCATGGCTTTCCCAAGGCTGCCTGTATTGTGCTCCGTCACGGTGGGGCATTCAGGTTTCCCTTCCAGAAGGCCGCGGACCAGCTGATCTCGAATTTGGAACAGACGATGGTGGATCTATCTGGACAGTATTTTTGATCCTGTACAGTACTTTATGTGGTCCTCTTATTAATCACCCTCACCAGCATCTCTGCCTCCTTTCAATAAAACAAGACCCAGCGGCCATCGGCAAGTGGGGAAATTCCTGACCAACTTGTCAGAGCACGAGGACTATCGTAGTTTTCCGGACACCTAAGAGGTGGGATGTGGGGTGGTCCGTAGCCCACCGCAAAATAAAGGGGCCCTCCATCATTATATCATGAAGGTCGAGATCGCAAGCTGTGCATGCCGGCGGTGTAGATTTGAACCAGTCGTATGGTGTATAGTTGATGCATATGCGACTGTTGGGGCTGGTGAGGTGTTGACATCAATCGTGTTCTTAGAGTGTCCCCGAACTTCTGTTCGTGAAAACGTAATGAACAGGCTTACTCGTCATCATGACGATTGTTCTTGAAGTGATTGGCGATAGCACAAGCAGAGCTCGGATACTAACCGATCGCGATACGCCAGAATGCAATGCTGGAGTGGATAGTGCTGCAGATGAAAAAGCGTGCAAGAGTCTGCTTAGCAATGCGGCCCAGTTGTGTCATTCTCCTTCATAGGTACGCAGCTTTCTCCACAGGGCCTGATCAAGGTAATTACCTCCGGAGCATGTCTAGTTAGTGAGCGTGGCGTTTTAGAGCCTCTCCTTTCCTTTACTTCACTTTCTACGGAGTACTGGCAGGCATTCTTCCATCTACGAAAAGGGGGCCTGAACCCAGATAGATCCGGCTGACGAGACGCCCAACATTGCTACACTGCACCAGAGCCAGCCTTCACCCTACAGGACACAATATCGGTACGGAGTAGATTAGCGATGAGTTTTTCTAGGAGAGTCCATTCGGAGGACAGAATATCCTGCTCTGATGGTGCAAAGTCGTAACTGTGAAGGGTGCTGGTATACATCTCCGTAATTTTACCGCCGGAGTGTTACTCGTACATCTTCAACAAAGCTGTGCAATATACTCCGACGGATTGGTAGTATTGTGCATTGTCTCGAGATCGGGGTTATCGTTAGTCGCATAACCTAGGCTCACCAATATTCCAGCCACTCCCCCAGCACTGTACTAGTAATTTAACGTTCGCAGCATCTGGGTCAGTGGGAACAGTTTATTGTTCACCATGAACTCACGTCCATGGTTGAGTCACCGGTCGGGTCAAGAAATTCCAAGTTCTAATCCAGTCGAGACGGCCAAGAGACTTCTGGTGTCAGTAGATATGATACTTGGATTTTTGTAAGCGCTTGGGGCCGGACGGTTTGGAAATGGTGGAGTTGTCTTGAAACTAACGCTCAGAATAGTCCTCAAACTGTGGTCTCAAGTCCACATCCAGCATCCTGGAAGACTCGGCTATGGATCGTCTATTCTAATATTTGATATTGGACAAAGAACCACACCGGGCAATATATGCTAAGTACCACCATAATAGGGAACGAGCCTGTGCTAGGGACAGGGGGGTGTTCACAGATGGGATCTCTGCCCTCCCAAATATGTTGGGCATGCGGCCATGAGCTCACACGTTATGGGCCATAAGGTCATCATAGAATATCCCGGACTTCCACAGCTCCTGCCTCGGGCGATTAGACACACTTTGTATACGACCCCAGACATGGAATGAGGCGCGATGCAGTCCTTGTCCTTTCAATTGTGTCAAATTCGAACCCAGCAAGAATAGAGAGCGCGCTCTTCGTACGGCCGTACCTAACTTCCCTACTCGCCCGCAAAGAGTGAGGACCTGAGCTCTACCAGATATCTCGCGTGGTCTCCCTGGAACGACGGTGTTGAGATGCGTCTATGTACAAGATTTACTGTGCGTCCAACTGTTATCGCCAATATGACCTCGAAGCTCTCTATAATGCTTCCCCGTAAGGAGTGTATGGACAGACGAGTCCACTCATGTCAGCCCTGAGCACTCGGTAAAGGTGGCTGATTCTTTTCCGCGGCGAGGCTTGTGTGGGTCAACAATGCTTTTAATCAAGCCTTGGCGGCGTCAAAATCAACCGAAAGTACCCCATACTAATACTAGCTAATCCGTAGCTAATCCATATGGAGTACGGAGTACTCAGCGTAGAGAGTGTCAGGCGTGTGTACTCTGTACCTGTAGGTTGCGGCTGGGATCCTGTCTTGCTTGCTGGTCTGGGCTGGGCTGGGCTGGCAACTTCCGGAACCTCCACACAGACAATCCGAGGGCAAAGGCAACCGACAATTGAACACACACCTTGCCGCTGTCAATTCACTCTCTAATTTCCTACAGTTGACGCACCGCGTGACGCTTTACCCGTTTCTCTGCTGCTTGCGGCTTCTCGAGTAAGTCGAATACAATAGCATGCGTCTAGGTACTCCTTGATGCAAGTTCATCCAGTCTTGCCCAATCTGACCACAACACATAATGTCTAGCATTCGAAGAAGTACACTGTGCAGATATTACGAGGTTTACGACGATCCTTTTCACAGTAAGTGTGTAAGCCTCGATGCGGCATCGTGCAGAACAGGGTATAACTAGCATACTGACAACTACAGAGTACAAGCACTAACATCTGCCCCTGAGTTGTTTGGGTGCAACAAAGCACGTAATTGTATGGAGGACGTGCCGCAACTACGTTAATTGCCGTCTTAGAACAGTCTATTCCTTCACAATCGGTAGAAACGGCCGCGAGACTGACGACTCATATGGATCACTACAGTATGAACCACTCCCCAGATCCGCCCAACAACCCATCCCCTATAAAAGGCACGGTTTCTATGAGTGGAACCGAACGATACGGTGTAGAAATGCCACTATTGTGCAACAACAATAGATTTTATGTCTTGACCCACGCAAGCAATATGAACCGTGAGGTTTGTACTAGACAGCGAAGGAAGAGGCGACGGTGATTAAAGCACACCAAAGAACAAGAAACGCCGGCTAAATATCTTCCGGCCGTTGGCTGCTTCCTCTCAGTTAAGGGTTGGCAAGCCATTAAAAGCCTCATTTTCATGAAGTTTAGCTGGTACTCCGTACCCTCCTCCTGGTTACTGGACTTTGACATGGAGCAATATGAGTCAATACTAGCTCAGCCTCTACGATAGCCGCAGCATCGGCTCTTCAGGGTTCAAAGTGATATCTCCAGCAAGATTAGGTGGCGATCTAGTGTCCTCTACGTCCGACGTCTCCGGGTTTGGATTAGTACGGAGTACATTGTATATTCAATGCAATGAGCGGTGCTGTACTAGTACGTGCAGTACACAAGTCAGCACACGATGATATTTCTTGGTGCCGAGCAAGCCTGCACACGCTAACAGGTGGAGAAGGCAGGGAGGGCTTGAGAGATCCTGACTCGGTCCGTCGCTTACCAACAGACCTTCAACTTTACACCTGGGCTAACGATTTCCGCCGCCGTTTAGCTTTATCAGTAGGTGGCCCAGCTTAAGCTACCAATAGCCCTCAACTGGTTGATTCGGCGCGCCCAAACCTCCTTAACGCCTGTTGTTGTCCAATAGACGGTGGGGGAGAGGCAAACCTCTGAGCAACTTCCTGAATGATAAATACTCGGTTCACGGAGTATCGCGTACATGTACGGAGTAGGCACATATTAAATACTCCATACATATGTACAGTCCATATTATACCATTACAATACTACAAACAATGTTGGTATCGTACGGGACAGGGCTCTTATCCCCCCTGCTGGGCGTCAGATTACCTGGAGTCATTGGGGAGCAAGCAACAAAACCAGACACGCCGATGAAGATGGATCTCCAAGGTTACTTCGCGCACCCTCCAACAGAAGGATGACTCCCGGCATCCCTCACCATACAACTGGTATCCATGGGCCACCAAAAGATCGACCACGCGGTAATTCGAGATCTCTTGACCAGGCTAGGTTTAGCGTTCAAACACTGGTGGGCGTGTACCAAGTTACGGCTTACCAGTTGACATAGGCCTGGGGATAACGGCACTGGCTGCCACCGTTGTCTTTTTGCAGTGAATCACGAGACAAGGCGCTCACTGGTGGCGCTCTTTGGGAGCGGCCCCGGGGGGGGTTTAACTTTGGCAGGGCTCACCAAGGTAAGGCTTTAGTTAGTGGGCGTTACAGCATGGTGAGGAGTTGCCCTAGAGTTTTTAGAGCGGTTCTTCATGCACTGCCCACGCTCAGGCTTATGGCATGCACGGGTGCTGTACCCCCTGGCGCTTCCCGTATTAATCTTAAACGACAGCGGAATACGGAGTACCTGCTACCCAGTAGTCATGGTACTGATCGTCGTTATTTTGTGGGTAGATCTGGGCGAGTCGCCAGTATTTTGCATTAGAACCAATGCTGACACAATTGAGTAGAGGCTCTTGGCTGTGTTAATGGTTGTATGTTTTTGAAGAGCAAGTAACACAACAACCTGCAAGGAAGGCAAGAAGGACTGGACTAAAACAGTAAAATCAACCAAATCAACCGCAGCACCCACGTCAGCAACTCGCAGATGTAGGGAGTCCGTGCTCGTGGAATTTGGCCATGCAATTGGACGGGCCCAGGGGGGTGCGGTGCCAACAGACCACACAGCATACAATGCTAGTAAGCTGCTCGTGGAGGTTGCTTCTTGGGGATGACGGATGGCTGAGCCCGAGGCCACACCCTCACGCTCGGCGTGTGGCTAATCGAGAGCACAAAACAAATACTAGACAGGCGTCAAGATTTGATCGCGATCCGTCACCGACACTGAGTGGCTCATACAATAGCGCGGGCACAAGGACACTGGTGCGCCAGTTGGGGGCGAAACAGTTCACTGTCAGTCGGTGCCATCCCTGATCTCCTTCGTCGATAAGCACGCAGCTGATCTCGACCGAGATGGCCAAAGCCACCACCAGCCAACCCAGTTCTGGAGCCTGCAGCGTATCGCGGCTAAAACCTGTCACTCATCGTGCTTGGAACATGATCGCAGTGCGACGTGGCGGCCCGATCCTCCCCACACCTAGTCTGTGTCTGTCTGACTCTACAAGGACAATGCAGCCAAGAGAAAATTTGCCCGGGCGTGCCTCGATGCGATCGGCTCGTTTTCTTCAGTGGCCGCAGGCCCCGACACTGTAACGACCTGGAGCGCTGCCGGTCTGTGGCTGACTCTCTGCACCGTTTTGTGTGGTATATGTAGGTTCTGGGACATGGGGTGTTTGTTGCCTCTGATGTAAATGTAGGACGCGGCGAGTGAAAAGGCAGGCTTGAGAACGAGATGTGTGAGAGAGATTTGAAAAACCTCTGGCGTTCTCTAAGCCCCTGTTAATGCCGATCACCAACTGACCTTGCCCTTTCACGATGGGCACGGTCGTTGCTTCGTGCCACAATATTTCAAGTGCCGGTTTTCTACCCCTTGAGTTCCTCCTCTATTGAAACCTAATTGCCGGTCGGATTAAGTAGGCTCAGGGTCACGCAACAGCATCCATCTGTATTCGTCATGAATTCAACAGCCGTCCAAATCGGTCAACGGGCATAATATACCATAGTGCGCCGTTGGTATTGGACTACAGGGTATATCGACCTTCATGTTGTGACTTACTGGACGAGCTACATCATCCGCCGACTGCTCCTTACACGTCACGGGCGAGACCCTGAAAGGCCCTCCTATTTTCTGGAACCTTTTGGGGAAATGACGATAGGCACTAACCCAGTACTGTGGTAAATAAGCGTTTTGTCCATCACATCTCGTCACTGCTGGGCCACAAGTGACTTGGCTCGGCGGATTTAGCTTGTACAAATAAGGACAATATTAGGCAGACGACGGGCGCGGAGGCGGTTTCGGACACAAGACAAACGTCATTATGATTGCATGGGATGGGGTGCCAGGTCTACCACGCCATGCGTTCAACCCCACGCCGTACTCCTTATTGTGGTGCTTCGTGCTCCGTCCACAAACCATCTCGCCGTTGAGATTTTCATATGGAAAGATGTTTATCCGCCAAGCAACGGGCTCTTCTCTGAAGCAGCTGACCCCTGCAAGTATCTGGCCATAGCAGCTAAAAATCTGTCAGCCAAGCCTTGGCTCCATCGCCGTCCGTGAGCATGCCGCGTACAAGCTACCCAGCCAAGTAGCCAAATTACGGCGCGCACATATGGGGTAAGAATCCGTTATGCTAGGATTTGACCGCTCTCTGACTGGTGGTGACACATGGCCTTTCCGGAGGTCGCTGTTCTCTCTCTCCCTCCCTCCACACGACAGAGCAGCAGATCCATGGCGCCATGCGGGACAATTATCAGAAGAGAGCAGTACAGCAGGAGTCATGTACGACTAAACGGTCCACGTAGTACGGGCAGCCACTTCCTATAATCATGGATCCATTTATAGCGTTTGTACATTACTCCGTACTTACGGAGGATATTGTACAGGATATATCCTACAATGCTATAGCCAGTCCCATCTCCTTCTACATGGCGGCCGTGGCCCATGGTAATTACTCATGCCCCAGGCCGGCTTCACTGGTTTGCACGATGCCGGACTAGTACATATTCTCTACGCGAGGAGGCATCCTGGGATCAGCTTGTATCGTACGGAGAACTCGACAGCAATGTTTCCAACGGTTTGCCGACGGGTTTCTGATAGCTGCCTGGTCGCGGTCAAGCGTACTTCAACTGCGTCACCTCGGCTCGCAACCACCTTTTCCCCGGAGCACTAAGGTAGCCCCTGAGTGTGATGGTTATTTCGCTGCAGCTGCTAGGCAACTAGGATACGATCATAGCGTTTCGATCACCGCCCACCCGATGAAGCGAAACATCGTCTCGGATTGTTAGGTTTCCGGCGGTCGATTAGCCAGTCGACTGACATGAAATGAATTTAGGCAGTCGTTTTTGTTTCTTTTCCCCCTTCCCGTGGAGCAGCCCCGATGGAGAAGAGACCAAGCAACAGACCTGGGACTACGAAGCATGGTGTCCAGAATGGCAGAGGTGCTAATCACTGCGGCTGTGTGCTAAGCAAGGAAAGGTGTGTGTACGAAAACATGTTCACAACAAGCTCTTGCAATCTTGTTGGAATCGATATCCCAGAATCCTGGGGTCCTGGGGTTCTGGGCCTGTCATGACGCCTTCGTATATCCCTCACGGGGTAGCCAGTCCTATTGGCTTTGACCGAACAACGTCTCCAACCAACCATCTCCCATGCCTAGGTGCTTGGCACTGCGACGATTGACCACACCATCCCAACAGAGTCACTTTATCTACTAGCCGCAAATATTGTCATTTTCAGACTAGTCCCGCACTCTGTTGTCTGTACTCGGTACAGAATACGGAGTAAGTTAGAGTTGGGTTGGACACTAACTAGTACTACGGAGTGTGATTCCTTCACGATTTGTGCTCTCACAAAACCACTTACAATTCGACAAGGCCTAGCTTGCATCTGCAGAATCAACAACAGGAGCAAAATGCAACATTGCGGATGCCTGCTCCAAGGCACCCAGGGGATTGGATGTTGGATCTTCAGATCTCAGGCATCGCTGCATGCTAAGGAGAAGGGGGGGGGGGGGGGTGGCCCTCAACAATGAATGACATATCGCAACTAACTTCCCAGATTGGACCTTTGAACCCTTTTCAATACGGACTACTCTGGATTTTGGTTGCGTATGGAGCAGTATATTGCATTTTTCCCCAGTGTTTCATGACCGACCACATGGGGGAGGAGGTAGGCACAAACGACAAGGTCCAAACCTACGGAGTACTGCATGCAGCTTTGATTGTGATTGAGATTTAATCTCAGCCAAATGGTACGATTTCCATGTGGCAATTCGCTGAGCACAAGAAAACCAACCCTCTCTGTTGTCGTACTACGCAGTAAGTCTACCCCCCTGGTTCTGTGCAACACATGCAATGCAACACGTATGTACTCCGTATATTGCAGGGCAAAGGAGGGCAAGGCAAAGCAGGGCAAGGCAGGGCAGGGCAGGGCAGGGCAGGGCAACGACTCCGACAACTCCGATGGCTGATGTAGGCTATGCATGGCCTGACATGGTTATTAGATGAGCATGTTTTTTCTCGTCGTTCTTGGAAGGGAGCCACTCTTCAAACGTTGAGTCCAACGGTCGGTTGGCGCCCTGTTCTGAGTTACTTCCGTATCGCGATGGAGCAGCAGGTATCGATACCAAATACAACACGATCCGATACGACATCTGTATTTACATCCCTCCCTCATCTCCAAAGCGGTTTCTGTATTGGCAAGGACCTACCAACAGCTTATGTCCATATTGCGACGCGCTGGACACGCCCACACACCACCTTTTTCGCGCAGTCGATATAGTGAGTGACTGGAGCTGGTTGGGGGCATGTAATGGACGGTCCAGACAGTCTTGTGAGGCACCCCCATTCATTAGTTGTTTCCAATGATGATGGCTTACTCACGTCATGACATCCTAGCCAGCCAGCCAGCCATCCATCCACCTCCATCCGTCCGTATCCGTATCCGCCCGATCTTAGTTAGATCCCGATCATGAATGGACGTCCGCCCCATTTACACAGCGTAGTTCTTAGTTCTTTCAGCACAATCACTGCCTGCCGGCCGATGATACAGGGGGCGGAGGGAGGGGGTGGGAATATTGCCATCGTAGTCGTCGTCGCCGTTGTCTGCCAGGGGGGACTCGCATGCACGATTATAGGGTAGCATCGCCTGATGAGGTGGAGGAGAAACAGCCTCTCTCTTGGTTTTTTCTCATGCAGCACAGATCTTGCCCATGTAAGGACGGATGACGGAGTACCACTACCTACTTCGGAAGTACCTATGATTCCCACGTGAGATTCAATGCAGCATGCGCGATGCGACGCGCAATTGCCACATCGGAGATGAGCAAAACCATACGGAGTAGTTAGTTATTGCAACTGCGCAAAAGAAAGGACGCTACTGACAGAGCGCGCAAATCCCGCACAATCACATGGCTCTTGTGAATGTGATGAGTGAGTCTGGACAAGTGTTTTTGGCCCCCCCGTTCCTTCAACCCAACCCAACCCAACCCAACACAACCCCATTACTTTCTCGCACTGACAGCCCGTTCCGTAACCATAGCTACAGACGACCAGGACAAGATTATAACTCAGGCTTGGCATAGATTGACTGATCAGGCGACGCGCCATGTCATTGCGGGATAGGCAAGCACAAGCACAAGCGCAGGTACAGGTACAGTTACAGTTACAGTTACAGTTACAGGCACAGGTACAGGCACAGGCACAGGCACTGGAGAACAACAATAAACGTGGATGGTGTGGTGGTGTGACTGATGTACTTACAATTAACATGATACAAGACGCAGATGCAGATGCAGATGCAGATGCAGATACCATACATTATACTCCGTAGATACAGCAGTGATGACTGCATGGCTGACCTGGGGAAAAGGCGCCAGATGAAATGCTAGTATGCATGGGTAGGGGAGGAGATATTAATTACATGCATGCCCGCAGCTTTTTTAATTTGTCTCTCTTTTCTTCCCCCTTCCCCCCCCCTCCTTCGCAAAAAAAAATCAAAACAGACCTGGTTGTCTTACTGGATGGTTGTGGAGGCAGATCCAACGTCTTGCATGAGAAGGACCGTGTGTACCTTCTAATATCACCAGTATGATGCATGTATTAATATATGTCGCATTATTAGAGTACATCTGTGATCCGATAGAGATGGGCAGTGTGCATGGGGTGACTGATCAAGGGAAAAGCTGACACACGTCCGTCCTTTCGTCCGTCTGTCCATCTCTACAATATTACGCTCATGCATAAAGTGCCATGCACACACATACATACACACAGACACACAGATACCCACACATATGTATGATGTTGTTGGTATGATGATGGTATGCATCCCTCATGCCATCTTTTAGTCGTTTGCTGGTTTGCTGGTTTGCTGGTTTGCTCGTGTGCTCGTGTGCTCGTTTGCTCGTGTGCTCGCTATCTTTAACTGACAACGATCGATCCGAGTCGGGAGTCGGCTGAACCGGGTCGTTCGGCGGAGATGTGCCCCTGAATTATACTGCTTATCAGATATTATCAGGTATCATCAGGTATCATTAGGAATCATGTATCATTCTCCTCGTTCGCTACCAATTGCAAACGCGCCTGTTAGCGGCAAATTTCGACTACTTGTCCCGACATGTATGGCATATTGACCCCTCGGCAGGCGCCATCGCTGTGCCACCACATCCCATGTGCTCAGGTCCCGTCGTGTCAAGGGGAATTCAACAGTCCTGCTTTCTCCCGGCTGCAGATAGGGCTTATCATATCCTCGGAGTTGTTTGGCTGGGCCGCCAGGAATGCCAACGTACAACTGCGGCACCTCTGCGCCAGCCATCTCGCCGGTATTGCGTATATCCACCGTCACCAGGGCAATGTTGTCGAAGAGATCGGCCTGTCCGCCGGGAACGACTGCGCCGAGTGGCCATTCGCCATGATTGCCGTCGCTGATGCGCTGTATGGAGAGATTGGCAAGGCTGAAAGTCGTGTAACTCAGACCGAAGCCAAACTCGTAGCGTGGCGTGATGTTGTATTTGTCAAAGTATTTGTAATCAGTGTATATGCCTTCGGTGAAGTTCGACTGCGGAAACTTTATGAACCTCCCCTTTGGTTGGTCTGGGTTCAGCAGATTGCCGTAATCACTTTCATTCTTCGCGACCGTGTAGCTCAACTTTCCGGATGGACTGGCCTCGCCGTAGAGCAATCTGACGAGGCTTGTTCCACTATCTCGACCAGGTAGGTGCGCAAGTATGATGGCAGTGACGTTCGGATGGTCCACAAACCCATCTACAAGACGTGGTCCGGCGTTGTGAAGCACCACAACAGTCTTGTTACATTGGCTAGCTACCGTCTGGACAAGTTTGTCGGTGAAATTGTCAGAGAGTGCTGGGCGATCGTGCCCTTCGGCGGCCCAGGCGTTTCCAAACACGATGCAAGCGTCACTGTTTGGCACCACGGCCGGTTCTGGCATGCCAAAGTCGTGATACAATGCCGTGTCATCCTGTGCCGCTCGTACAGAGAGAGCATCATACGGAGCGACAAACACAGAAGGAGTTGTACCACCCGAGCCACCACCACCCATTATGGTACCGTTGATAGCAATGTCTGGCCACTTACCGGAGCCGAGCGCGCCAGCAAGAGCAGCGTCAAGGCCTAGAGATGTCATTCCAAACCGCCACAAGTTGATAAAGATGCCTCCTGGCCCCGGGGATGAAGAGTCTGCCGATCTTGCCGAGTATCCAAATAGTGACAGTACTCGAGGGGTTTGGAGAGGCAGTGTACCTTTGGAATTTTTCACAAGAACGTGGCCTTCGATTGCACCCTCAAGAAGCACCGGTCTGTCCTTCGGATCGCGGCCCTCCACAGGCTCATGAGGCTCCTTAACGTCAAGTGGCATGCCGCGGCCAGGTTGCTGGAACTTAGTGTCCTGTCCAAATTGATACCAGGCAGTGAGAATTCTGAATTTTATGTTAACATATCACCATTCCAGGAAATTAGACTCAAGACATCATACCTTGTGGCCATATCAGTAACTCGCGATTCCGGTACGGAGCCATTCTTTACAGCCTCGACGAGATGATCGCCCCAGTACTCTTTACCGCTCGGCATCACCATATCCATTCCAGCAAGGGCGGAAGCAACTCCGGCATGCTGAGCATCCCAATCAGACATTACGAAGCCCTTCAAGTTTGTCAGGAATGCCTTCCGCGTAGTAATAGAGGGGAAAGTAAAGTCTCACCTGAAAACCAAGTTCTGTTTTTAGAATGCCGTTGAGCGTCTTGCTATTGGCACAGCCGTACGAGTTGTTGATACGCTGATACGAACACATAATATTTCCGGTGCCGGCCCTGACACCATCTTGAAATGGCCTAAAAAAGTACATCAATACCGAAGACCCGGGACATGGTACAAATGTATCAAAATAGCTAACCATAAGTAGAGCTCATGCAGAGTCTGATCATCGATATTAGACGACACAGCTTCAGACTCACCACCTGGCTGCCGATTCAGCTCTTGCTCGTTGGCAATGTAATGCTTGTGGCCGTATTAGCTATCCAGAGCCAATCCATAGGAAAGGTGAATTTGATAGAAGATTTACCTTGAGACTGGTTTGCACGCCCTCGCTCTGAACGCCTTGAATGGTTTGCGCTGCCAGAGAGCCAGATAGATACGGGTCGGCTGAAAAGCTTTCCCAATTCCTACCGCCTCGTACAACTCTCCAAGCTGGCCCAACCACAGGGCCTAAGAGAACATTGACTCCTTTTCTTCTGAACTCGCCACCCATGGCGGCACCGCGTCGGCGTGCCAGGTCCTTGTTCCAACTGAAAATTAAAATGTTAGCGAGTTGGACAGCTTTCGTAAGTGAGGCCAATTTTCCAGCAGAGTCGCACCTTGTGCCAACGTGAATACCAGCCGGATATGCATTTACGAAATCGGTGTTGCGAAGGCCGTTACCAGCGTCGCTGACACACATGCCAGGAAAGTCGAGGCGCTTGTTTGGATAGATACTCCCAGAGCAACCTGTCCCTAAATCAACACCACCCGTCATGTTCACCTGGGTGGATCACAAAAGGACAAAAGTTAGTCGACTGCTGGCTGCGAATTGGAGCCAGAATCACACAATTATCCTTACTTTCTCTTCCAGAGTCATCCGCGCCACCAACATCTTGGCCTTCTGGTAAGCTGCTGCCCATTCGGTGCCGCCCGTTATTTCGGCTAAGTATTAATTAGCCATGGCTCATCGGCGGGGTTGAATTCGCGGCAGTATTAGAAAACGCACGAGACGGATAAACAGGAGGCGATTGACCGTGGAAATAAGTATCACTCGTAATCATATCATTCATAGCTGTGCCATTATCTGCCGCCGCCTCAGCAACAGTAAAACAATTCGACGAGCTCTGCAATGCTGCCAGGCTAGCCAAGCCTGACAGCCAGACCCGTTGCGTCGCGACCATGGTGAAGGGAAGGACGAAGCCACGGCCTTGTCGACTTTAAGTAAACCACCAATGCGAATAATAACGTCCAGGAAAGCTTCAAGCCGGACAGAGAGAGAAAATTGAGGTTCCGCTCTCCATCTACGGACCAGCGTCCAAAGCAGGAACTGTCGCCGAAACAGAAGGGTGAGATTCTCTTCTTATGTTCCCGCCCAAGCCCAAGCCCAAGCCCAAGCTAATTGAGGTGACTCGAATGAACCCCTTTGTCCAGTCCTGGTATTGAACCAGTCAATTGACCCTGGGACTCAGCAATACGTTCCGGTGCAACTACACCAATGTGTAGCTTCACCCAGGTCGTGTACGTCAACAATACCACCTCGGCTGACGCCTAACGACGAAAAGAGCGGGCTATCCCGAAACAGACACAGCTGAATGGCTGCTTTGATCGACCTGCGCGCGGGAAAGACAGGGTTTTGGAGCGGATCCCACACCTCAGACTGGCTGGGCTGGTGCTGGACTCATGGGATGAGATCCTGTTTCTAGCTGGCTGTGTAAGGTGAACTTGTGGAGAGGGCGAGGATGAAAGAGACAAAAAAGAAAGACATACGAAAGAATGGCTTCCCCTATGCATGTATTGTACACCGAAGATAGACGGAGCTTATGTCTCGAATGAAGAATGCCCGCGGGGCTTGTGATGCCCGCAAATGATGTGGCTACAGCAATAAACCAAAAAAAAAAAAAAAAGTAAACAAAACAAGAAATACACAGCCCCCTGCTCAGCCTAATCGTAACATCCATCATTGACGCCGGGAGCTAATGAAGCTAGGTGTACTCCGTAGAACGTCGGCTGCAGGTGCACGCAAGACTGGATCTTGAATGGTCCCTGTGTTGACATGATGAAATTGGCCTACAGTGTATGTACGAATTGAGCGGACATAGGCATGAATCTGTATTTATGCTTCAATTTGAGCATTGCTGTATTGCTTGTGATCAGGATGCAAAGGCGAATGTTCGCATATTACATTAATGCTTCACGTCTACTTCGCACCATAACCCCCTGCCAGTTTTCACAGCTTATGTTTGCGAACAGTCGCTAAAAAAGAGAAAGTTTAAAAAAAAACAAGAGAATTCATTCGCTTTAATGTATCATCATCATATACCAAGCATGCTCAAGGAGACTGCATACTTCCACAACTGTCAATTCTACCTATATCTCCGTCGTACCTTCCATTTCATGGCATCATATCCCGGCAGATTGGCCCCGCTATGCGTACAAACTCAACCGCTGAGACTAACTCCCGTCATAGCCACAAACACGGCATGTTTCTAGCTATAGGCTCGCGAATACCTTCGAATCAACATGCTGGGACTGGGACAATTTCGGTATTCCGAAGCCCTTCATCCTTGGTCCCTGTTTTAACCTTCCATGACAGCCACCCGTCCCGTGGAGCAGTTTTTTCTTCCGGGCTGCTGTTCCACAAGAGCCCAAGGGTATCGTTAACGTATCCCGGCTCGCCGAGCACTGGAGATACTTCGTCGCTGCTCCCTATGTTCGTCCCATTTTGGTATTTCGCCCTGCAGCCCTTCACGGAGGACGTGTAACCTCGTGTTCGCGCATCTTGGTAGCGTCGGTGCGCTTTTTATTAGATCGCAAACGGTCCTTTCCGAATGACGTATATGATAGAAGAGAAAAACGTTTGAATAGTCTTGGCCGTCACCCATGTAATCATACAAATTTGAAAAGAAAATGCTCGCCTCCACTGCATTGATGTAACCCGCTATCGCTCAACAAAGCACCATGTCGTAAGGGGAGAGGCGAGTCAAGGGAAAGGAGAGGAAGCAGACGCTTAAAGTTGCGGGCCGGGTTGAACCTCCAATTGAATCTGCTGGAGTAAATGACAATAAAAAAATACGAGATGCTAGAATGTTAAAAAAGCAGAAAAGATCTGCCATTGCGACTAAGGGTTCGGTTTATGGTCACAGAATTAACTGCTTCAAGTTGCGCTGGATAATCATGTCTTGCACCGAGCCCATGGTAATCTTTAGTAAATTGGTGTCGGTGGCATTTGTAAAGTGCCCGTAAATCTCCTTTTCGGGGTTTCGACTTAAAGCACGGAACTTGTCTAGGAAGTATTTGCTGGCAGCCTTGTAGTCATCCTCCGGGCCATGGTAATCAGTAAATCCGTATTTGCTGATAGGGCTCTTTGGCAACTTCTCCTTGAAGAGATCCATCTTGTTGAGGAAGAGAATCATGGCTGATTTGGTGAACCAGTGAGAGTTTGCAATTGATTCCCACAACATCAAGGCCTCGTTCATTTGATTCTGTTATAAAGCGTTAGCCTTCGTGCTCGCACCAAAAGTGGTCACTGTCCCCAAAGGAAAAAAACATATTGGCAAAGAGCTTCATACCCCGTCCTTGTCTTCTACTAGACACTGGTCGTAACCACTTATGGCGACCAGGAATAGCAAGCAGTGAACATTTTCGAAGCAGTGTATCCACTTCTTTCGTTCCGATCGCTGGCCGCCAACGTCAAACATTCGGTATGTCAATTGACCGAGGTCAAAGACACTTTCAGTGATACCTGTTGTCCTGAGTCGTGAGCGGAGGAGATCTTGGTTGTTTGGCACATATCCGTCGGCCCATATTCGATCCATGTCGTCGATAAAACTGGTTGTGACTGTTAGTATTCTTGCTGCTATCAAGCCCTTTGATTTTCCGGGGGTTACACACTATGCCAAATTGTCGTGCAACGCGTATTCATTTCCTTTGGCAATTGCTTGTTTTACCCCACTATCTTGCCATAGAGCTTTGATGGGCTCCAGATAATCTTGTGGTAGCTTGTCCTCTTGACCAATTTCGAGTTCTACAAGGATATGTGCCATGTATTTCTACAGAACGGATTAGCAATTTTTTGAGGGTATCATCACAAATTAACCGTGTAGTCCATAGAAGCCGCATAATCGAGCAATCGATACATGCGCCAGAAGAAGAATAAACTCCATCATAGATCAGATAGCATCTCCGCGCAGGCGGCGACAAACGTACCTCATTGTCAGGGCTGTCGAACTTATAATTAAGCTCCGTCATTGCCTCGAAAATGGTTCGGAAGGATTGGACAATGTTACTAAATACGACGGGTTTCCACTCCAACCGCTCGTGCTTGTTGAAGCCCTGCGAATAAATAAGTTTCATCTGCTTTAGAATAGTTGATTTGCCCGACTCGCCGGCTCCTGTAGGTTACACTCATGTCAGCTTGCCGTTGGCTTGGGAAGACCAGAAGCGTCTGGGTGTTGCACCGCATCAGCCGTGGGGTGTTAGGGACGTAAATCGTGGTTGCACATCACATTTGTCCCATGTCGGGGGTTGTATTCTTTACCTAGGAGGAGTAACTTGACTTCCTTTGCCATGCGCTTCTCATCTTGACGAATAACGCGGTCGAGTTCGCGCGACCGAGCAGCGCCGCTGTTGTCTTTGTCCCTGCTGCCAAAACACATGTTGTAACAACCTCGCGGGAAACAATTGAACCTTGTCCCGGCCAAGGTGGTCGCGACACTCAGATGCGGCTGGAAGCACACCGATGGCAGCGCAGAGCAGCCACGAATAAAGGCACACGCAGCCGGCTCAATAGCCGAATGCAATCTGGTTTTTATTTTGGGCCGAGCCCCTCGTTTCGTGTTCGTCGTGTTGCTCGGGGATGGTCGACTTATGCAAGATTAAACAGATTTGCGCAACGCTCTGATGGGAAGCGACAGCTGAAGGAGAAGTTCGGACAGGTATTTGGCCGATGGCGAAAAGTATGCACATCAACACTTTGGCACACGACGAGATGCACTTTTGACAGTTGGCAGAGATAAGCCTCGAGTACGGACCGACCGAGTACTAGATGAGGCGGCGGGATCCTAGCAAACCGCCGGTGCGTGACCTGGAAGGCTGCAGTACAAAAGCCGGCGACTGGTCAACTGGCAAGACTGGTCGATCAACTGGTTCTCACGCAAGACAAGAGACGAGAAACATGGACGGCTCGACGGGAGTCAGTATGTAAAGCCAACTAGTCAAGGTACCCTCGCCAAAACGGCCCCGCCAGGACAACAAGGAACGTGGTAAAGGATCCTGAATAATTATTTCTTCCACCATGTCTCGTCGTCCTTTTTGGCGCTGCATATGCTAGCAAGGATCGAGTCTTGGTGCTAGTTCTGCGGGTGGGCATTGATGGAGACATGGAGGGTTGCAGGGATGGGTTTGATGGGGGTCGATGGCTTTTGATGTACTCCGTAACTGCTCCACAGATGTCGAAAGGTCTGGTAGAATGGCGGCTTGTGGCTTTGGGAGCAGAACGCCGGTCTTGGATTGGGGGATAACTAACCAAGAGGAGAGGGGGAGTACTTTGGCAAAAGGATGGAGGTATGGAAGGATGGGGGGTTGGGGGCCGTTGATGACGGACAAGACTGACACTTTGGCGCTGGCCGGGCGGGCAAGATTCTGCGGCGGCGCTGCGTTGTCGCTTACTTCCAGGCTGGCCAGCTGCTCCGCGGGGCTGGCAAATGGTTGACAGGTGCTTTTTTCTGTGATGGCAACATGAAGGCTCATCTCGAGGCCTTACGCTTGTGGTTTGTTTGTGATGAGATAACCAATAGCATAATCGCCACCTAGGATTATCTGGGATTATAATCTAGGATACCCGCCGAGCACATTTGCTTACTGATTATCAGCAAAACCAAGGCATGTTGACGAGCATAGCAAGGCGTCAGAGCACAAGCATGCAAACGGGACGTGGCGGGTTGCCTCGCGGGAAAAAGAGACATCCTCCATCGGCTGAAGCTAAACTTAGAATACTCCGTATTACGGAGTACTCTGCGCCTAATAATGTGACATGTTGGCGGGGATAGACCTGCATGTGCCGGTTACAATGAGCGAGATCAGGGAATAATAGTGAATAGTGGTCTGCCAGGCCGTGTAGTATGAAGCATGGAGCGGCAACGTGGTAACTAGTTTTGTGTTACTCGGAGCCCGCTGCCTCGAGTCAACCTGGTTCCTATCATTTCGTCCGATAACCCGACGTTTTATCGTTGGCGTACTGTACTGTACGGAGTGCAGACCAGGCTTGTGCTCCGTAGCGAGGCAGAGAGCACGTTGGGATATCACCAAGCTGGCTGAAAGCGTCAAGCCCTCTTGCCAAACAGCCAAACGCAACCACCTCCGGCTTGCGCCAAGAAAGAGGCGAGACAGGAAGAAATCACCACGAGACATCTTGGAGCGGCACCGGCCGGCCGATATCCTGGGGGCTCCTGCCGCGGCCACCACAGCTGTAGGCTGTGGCTTGTACGGGGTGCTAGGTAAAATATTGTTTTCTTTTTTACGGAGTCCTGTTTGATTCAATTCTTCCCCCGAGGCAAGGGCAAGCCAAGGACAAATCGAATGTGGCATTGGTAGCCATCAGGGAACGTCGGTAAATCTTACCCGTTAGTTAGGTAGTCCGCCACTTTGGTTCATCACATCTGCTGCAGTGCCGACCAACAGTAGCCAACAAGACGAACGGCAAGCTCTGTTTGGGTAACGTGTTCCAAGGCGACCCGGCTGTGCGGAGATGTTGTCTCCTGCACGAGTGGCTACGACCCCGTTTCGCTGCGGCTGCTTGACCATTAGTGACAGCCGTTTGTTGATCCGCTGTCAATGCCCAATGTCTGTGACGGGCAGAACAATGTGCGCTTGTTGGCTACCTGCGGATTCGGTATTCTATTCTCCTTGTCTTCCCCCGTCACAGCTCCGCTGCAGCAGCAACCCCGGCACCAGCTAAATTTGTGGTGACTCTGTTGCCACCAACTTGGTGTTTCATTCGAACAGCCAAGGAAATGACAGACGTTGGGAAGCGTAAAGCTACTTCGAGCACATGTCAAACTTGCCCATCTTGCTCTATCAGTCCATGCTCTTAGTTACTCTCCTTCGCACTTGTTGGTGTGCAACCCGGACGGTAAGGAAATTAACCTGCCCGCGCCACTCAGGGACCTTCGCACGAACTGGTCTACTACGTACTACTAAGTACGGAGTACTTCGTGCTCCATAATGCAATGGCCATCATGAGACTTTGACTGGTATGCACTATAGAAAATATTAGCGCTATTAGTGCCGGCGAACGTCCCCGTCCCAGGACCAGTTCCCGCTGCCGGGCCCGGTCCCCCGGCTGCAACCCATCCACGACAACATGAAGATGCCCAATGACCTCTTGCAATTGCCTGAGCACTGACGAGGGTCGACAAGGGAGGCATCGGTTCTGTAGACGACACCCCTCATTGAGACAACAGCCGTGCGCAATGTGTATCACGGGCATGTGCGTAGGTAGCGTCATCTGGCTGCTTGCGCTAGAGTTCAACAAGTCGGAAGGGCCCGTGGCGGCGCTCGTGGCGTTAGTCAGTCAGTCAGTCGCACAAAGGGGACATTATTCGCAAGGACTTTTGCCGGTCGACATGTTGTCATGAATAGGGAAGAGCTATAACACAAACGTATTATTAAATAGTGCCGTCAAGCGCCTCGGGAATTTGTATTACTGCACGTTTCATTCAAGGCTTCTTTTCAGCTGATGTCTGCGCCGAACGCTGAGGAAGGAGCGAAAGACGATGCGTCTCTGCGGGGCAAGCCGTCTCTATTGTGCACAGCTGTACGGAGTCACTAATCTTAATCTCGGCTGACGCAGTGACTTGGGGATGGTTTGCAGATGCAGCAGGCGACGGATCTCTCCTTGTTTGAGCTCGGAGAAAGTATCCGTTTCTGCTCGAGCCAGTCGTCAGTAACGCGCCGCTGATGGGAATGAGTCTCTCATCCACAGTATTAGCTGCTGAGCTAGCTTCTTCGTAGATTGGCAGGCTCGTGGATGTGATACTAATACTACTATACTGACTAGTTTTAAGTTTCTTGGTCGCGTCCCGCATTCCTCGCATTGGTATGTACTAGTATAATGCAACAGCACGCTTTTATGAGCTCCAATAACATGGTGATAGCGTCATGTTTCCTTCGGCTGTTGCTTGCTCGAAACAGCTATAGCATATGGGTTTGCTATCGGATTGAACTTTCACATGCACATGGCATTGACTGGATGCCTTGCACTCGCCTGATAGTTCAGATTAAGCCGAGTTGTTACAGCAGAGAGTTTGTTGAAATGTGTGCTCGGGTCATAGAGGTAGTCACTACGCCGTAGATGGCCTCGACAAACAATTAGCATGGCCTGGCATGGGGCCGCATGAACAGTTGACAAACCCAAAAGGGGGTGGAGGGGGGAGGAAGGAGGGGGCTTGGGCTGCGCTAGAAATGCAGGATGCTGCATGGTTGACAAGGGCTCAAGGCGATTCTAGGTGGCGGGCCAATGGATAGCCCTGTTGGCATGACAAACTTGGTGGATCGTATGGATTATTACTCCGTACTGATGGTGCTGGCAATTGTTTTCGATCGTCACTGCTGTGATTCCTGACAGAAGAAGCAAGGGCCTGAGAGCGATTACGCCCTATCCGTATCCTAGCATTGTATATAGGCTGTGTTGTCCATCTTGAACTTCAACCGCTCATTTCTGAGCATGGTTGGCTCCACGTCCGTGTGGGATTTTCGTCTGCCGGTACTCCGTACGGTTTGTCCTACAATATACTAGTACAAGTTGTCGCGGCTGCCGAAGGAAGATGAAGAAGTGGCTCCGCCATGTGCAAGGGAGCACCATGATATTACTTGCGTGGAGGCCGGAGAACTTACATAGCCGTCCGGGCCCCCGCTCCCTGGGAGTCTTTGGGCATGGCGTGGCGTGATGTTGGTAATGGATATCATGCCGCATGCAAGATGAGGTCAACTTGGGTCAGCTCAAGAGAGCAAGGATATACCTACTGGGTACAGACTGGGCATAGAATGGAACGAGAGCGTCAAGTGACCGATTCGGAAGGCGCATTACGACGCCTTATTGCGTCTGGTACCAAATATCTTTACCCGCTTCTCAAGAGCGCATTATTGAACGCTCAATAGCTACCGGAAACCTGAACGAAATTCTCCAGCGTTTTTTCTGACAGCCTGAGTCGCGATCGAGAGCTGGAAGTAAGTATATATTTTCTTTGGGACAATGCACTGACTTACTATTAATTGTGTTTTAAATGGTCAGATTTTTTGGCGTTGTCCTTATGATGAAAAAACAAATTAAACGCCGGCGGCACCCCGCCGGAGAACACTGACCAACAATACCACTACTATTAATTGTAATAATATAACACGACAGAAGGAAGTCAAAGCGATAAAATACAATGATTTTGGGCTCAAGCTGTAACTAACCCGCCTTATTCTGGATATCGGAAAGTTTTACAGGACTCGCAAGGGGATAGAAGCGGCGTGTGTGGAGTTCCGTACCGCGGCTGAACTGATATGTATCGGCGACTATATTAGGGAGTTTCATGACAGCCAGCCGGTGTTTTAGGGATAATTATTTGTCCATATGCGCCCCCCGATCCGGACTCTCTGGGGGATGCCTCAAGACTACTCTGTTTATTACTTGAAATTGCAGGAGTAACGACGGCACCAGGCTTGGGCTTCCGTCTCCCAGCTGTCGGTCTGCTTTGTCGGATCGTAAGCTCTCAACTAAACCAGGAGGGTCCCTAGTGACTTACTTCGAAAACAATTCCGGAACAATAACTGCCATTGTAGGACAGAGCCAATTTCTCTGCTAATTGGCCCATTTTCACCTTTGTCGTAGTTGAAACCAAGCATTAAGAACCATCATCATATCCAGAGCTGGGCTTGTGTTTGCCAGTTTGGACACGTGCTGCGCAGGAAGTAAGTCCTTGTCGAGCTGTGCGCCCCTGTCCTGCAATACCCAGCCCAATGAGGCATTCAAAAAAGAGGCACAGAATGAATAATGTTCTAGGCGCCCGAACTCCATGGAAGTGGACTGATCAATGCTTGCCTGGGTGTATATCCTTGCTCCCGAATGCCAAATCGTCATTCATATGCTACTCAATAGGCTTCACGTCGCACAGTTATTTTCTTAGTCATGCTTGACCAACCTTACCGCATGTTGCCTACTCTTAAGACTTCACCGCAAGATGAGAACCGTGAACCTGCAGAGTTCAGCAAAATCAACCTTCACGATTCGCAATCTCCTCAAGCTTGACTCAGGTGCCATACTGTGAAGAATCAGAGCAGCAATTGCGCATGCACGCATTTCGACGTACAGCTGGTCTGTACTCTCTCCCACTTGAGTTAGAAGTGCCCCGCGGACGCCGCCAATTTTTTTGCACCCCACCATCTGGGGCTTCAGCCATAGACATCATCGGAAGAAAAAAGTTGTTCTCGTCCAAGTTTGCTCGTACTTCTGTCTTCTTTTCTTCTTTTCCCTCAATTGCTGTGATACCCCGACGTCTATACTCGACTCCGCACTGCCTCTATTCTTCATTCAAGATGTCTGAGATTGTTCATCCCACTATTAAAGGTTTGTACCTTGCGTCGCATTGGTCTGCGTTTTATTTTTTACCCCGCGCTGCGAATGGAATGCCCCTCTATCCTGGATTTGGCGGCATCACGACATAAAACAAAGGATTGCTGTACTAACACGGCTCATAGATGGCTGGTTCCGGGAGATCTCGGAAATGTGGCCTGGTAAGAAATCCCGCGCTCATTGAAGCCCAATTATCCGTCGATACGATTCTCATATTCTTTTTCCAGGCCAGGCGATGACCTTGAAAGTCGAGAAGGTTCTGCACCACGAGAAGAGCCAATACCAAGATGTCCTCATTTTCAAGTCAACCGATTATGGCACCGTTCTGGTCTTGGATAACGTCATTCAATGCACTGAACGCGATGAGTTCTCCTACCAGGAGATGATCACCCACCTCGCTATGAACTCCCACCCCAACCCCAAGAAAGTCCTTGTCATTGGTGGCGGTGATGGTGGAGTCCTCCGTGAAGTTGTCAAGCACGACTGCGTCGAGGAGGCTACTCTTTGCGACATTGATGAGGTAATTTGAACCAAATACTACAAGAATTTGCCCGAAATCTGAACTTAAACTCATGTTGCCTTAGGCTGTCATCCGCCTCTCTAAGCAGTTCCTGCCCAATATGGCCGAGGGCTTCAGCCACCCCAAGTCCAAGGTACACGTTGGTGACGGCTTCAAGTTCCTCGACGACTACAAGAACTGCTTCGATGTCATTATTACCGATTCTTCCGACCCTGAAGGCCCCGCCGAAAGCCTGTTCAAGAAACCCTACTTCCAGCTTCTCCATGATGCCTTGCGCGAAGGTGGCGTCATTACTACCCAAGGTTGTATGTTCTCTTTTTTCCCGAGGAAAGTGGGAATCCCTAGGAGAGGCAGAGATTGATGAAAACAGGTGCCTGGCCAATCGCTGGACATTTGGTTTCTCAATGGGTACTCGAAATTATGAAGCGTACCGTCGTCTATCCTAGGGACTGCCCTAAGCTAGTGCTACTTTCCTAGCTATGCTTCCGGTAGTCCCGAGTTGCATGGCTTACACGAAACCTGCTATATGTCGACAGACGATGTTTTGTTGACTGTCAGCTCTCCCGAGATGCTCGCCCAAATATTTGTCAAAGGCACTTGTTATTTTGCTGACCAATTTGTTTTGAAACAGCCGAGAACCAGTGGCTCCACTTGCCACTTATCACCCAGCTCAAGAAGGATTGCAAGGAGATCTTCCCCGTCGCCGAGTACGCCTACACAACCATCCCTACCTACCCGTCCGGCCAGATTGGCTTCATGGTCTGCTGCAAGGATGCCAACCGCAACGTCCGAGTTCCCGTTCGCCAGTGGACTGCCGAGGAGGAGGAGACCAAGTGCCGTTACTATAACGCCGAGATTCACAAGGCCAGCTTCATTCTGCCCAATTTTGCCAAGAAGGCTCTGCAATGAGCAACCCTTGGTGTGTGCTGGGATCAGAAAAGTACAAACACAAGATATGAGTCTACAATAGGTCGTCATAACTGCAATTGTAAGCGCGATATTGACTTGGGTAATTATTGTCGCAACACGCCTTGCTGCGAGTATTAGATAGAATAACGAAGTGACGTTTGATTATTGGCATCTTCTTTTGCTTCTCTGGGAGCGTGCTTTCATGCTTGAAACCCAGTCATAAGACACTCGCGCCGTAGAAGTGAATGTCTGTTGTGGTGACAGCAAATTTCCTGAAAATGATCCATTCCCTTCCGTATCGTAGCTTCTGCAATATCTATGACATCTCAACGGCTGGGTTCCTTGAACTGTACCGTCCCCTCACTCACATCAGGATACACATCGAATCTTCTCTGCGTCGATAATGGAATGTTCTTCCTTGTTTCGGCAATCACACCTCCCTCTAGCTCCGTCTCAATAATCGCCTCAGTTTCCTCCGCCTCCACCAGGACCTTGGCCATAGGATCGACTATCATACTATGTCCCCAAGCATTATAACTTGCACTCATATCCCTCGCAGGACTGCACATGGCCACGTATATCTGATTATCCACTGCCCTCGACTGCGCCAGGAGCTTCCAATGCAGCGCTCCCGTCGTCAAATTAAATGCCCCCGGGTAGATTAGCGCAAAGGCCCCCTTCCGAGCAGCTATGGTAGCTAACTCTGGAAACCGAACGTCATAACAAATAGCTACAGCAATGGTTCCATACTCGGGTAGATCAATCAACGTGACCTTGTTGCCTGGGCTTAAAACATCTGATTCCTTGAAGGTGATCTTTCCGGGGATATCAATATCAAAGAGGTGAACCTTTCTGTGGGTGCCCAGGAGTTTGCCATCCGGACCGAATGTCAAGCTGGTGTTAAAGTATTTTTTGGAGTTGGGGCAGAGTTCCGGAATGGATCCTCCGATGAGGTAGATCTTGTTGTCGGCTGCCATGGAGGACAGGGCGTGATAAGAGGGAGATTGCTCCTCTGTCGGAGGGACAGACGAGGGGAGCGATAACGTCTCCGCGTAGTCCGGGAAGAATTGGCATCCGTAAGGTGAGTTGAAACATTCCGGGAGAATGATGATGTTGGATCCGTTGGAGGCTGCTTGGCGCACTTGAGAAGCTGCGTGCTTGAGGTTGGCAGCTTTGTCGGGTCCAGAGGCGAGTTGGATACAGGCTAGCTTGACGGGCTTTTTGAGCACCGGCGGCAATGATTGGGAAGACATATTGCGAATGAGAGGGGCGATCGGCTTGAGGGGGCTTGAGGGAAGAGCTTTGAGTTGGGTATACAGTTTGAAGGGATGGCGGAAGGAAGTTGGCCGCATGGCGTGGTTTGAAGAGTGGGGAGGGTGAGAGTGTGACGATGAAGGTGTTCTTGAGAGCTTTGAGGTCGTTGCGATTACGGACCAGTGGTGGGTGAGGGACAGGTGTGGGGTGGGGGAATAAGAGCGGACGAGTGATGTCGCGGATTCGATGGGGAGGATCTATTATAACGCCTCTATAACAGTTGAAATAATACCGATACGACGGTTTTCAAGGCCTTATAGATAAATAAAACGCTTTTTTGCGAGAAATTCTGCTTAGGGCGTGGCGCAACGGGATAATTGGGTTGCCCATCGGACCCTGTCGACTTACACTAGTTTTGTCACGCTGCAGTACTGCCACAGTCAAATACTTGTCCGGAGGTTGGGCGATTGGAAGCGGCTATCGGTCTGCTAACGGAATTATTTTACTAATATCATGCAGTACAGGCTTTGCCAAGTCATCCACACTCATCGTCTGTAGTAAGTGCTGTTATAGTCTATCTTCGTCACATTCGAGGGCCGGCCAACAGACTCTCGAGCAAATATCTTGTGTGATCCACGAAAATGGCTTGAGGCAATATCCATTGAACGACATATCGTTCGTCAGGGAAAGCGGAGCTTTACGATTAAGCAAGGCGAGGGCAGGAGCAGGGAGAGGCGTAACTTCTCACTTTACGCTTTAATGGGCTGGCACAAGTGGTATCCGATTTTTCTGCCTCTCTAATTAGTTTAATTTGTTAATTTATTCCACCATTGGTTAATGAAATTCGTGATGTTTCATGATGTATTGCATCGCGAAGATATGGTGTTCAGGAACCCTAAGATACAGAAAAAAGACGGTGTGATTCTGGTATGGAAGAAGCCTGCTGCAGGCGTCCCCCGGAGGGATCACGTAAGATAAGAGTAACATTATCAGCAGCAGCAGCAGCAGCGGCACCAAATACCAGCGGCATAATTAACTTATCCGAAGCTTTCCCTGCGCCTATGGTGTCGATAAAGTCGGCTGGCATACAGTATCTCGCAGGAGTATACCAGGTTTGTCGACCCCGGACGCACACCTAGAACTCACATATATCGGTGTCTGCGACACAACCAGCAACGTTCCATAAACTCTATGAAAGGTTCTTGCAGAGACCTTCCGTAATTCGTAGAGACCTCACATGTAATAAGATCAAATGATCTGCCGGATTATCCGACAGTTATCGAGTTACTGTGCACTTCAATACAGCCAATTTAATCATAGCATGCATAGGAACAAGGCTCCGAATAAAGACGCACTTCTTGAAAACGGGGGAAAAATCCTTGATTCGATGATCGCCTGCCAACAAGAGGGATAAGCCTCCTTCTTATAGCTATATCATTTGATCTGACCAATCTGGTCAGGTCCAAACCCACGTGAATTCATTCCTGCCACCCTAGAAGCTTCATTCTGCCGACACACTAGCCTGTTCACGAGTTACATAAATGTGTGAAATCTGTTCCAAGTTCAAACACGTTATCACTGGGCTTTTTTTTGAACTTCTGTTCCTGTTTGGAAACAACCGCGCAAATGCTTCAACAATTGACAGGCAGAGCTCCTTGGTCTGTTGCCGTCTGAGCAAGTGCAACCTCCTTATTTCGTCGTGTAGTCAAACCAGGCAACACCTTGCCGCCGCCCTTGTTCCATTGCGGCAACTCATTGGCAATAACTGCGTTGGGGTCCTCCCCCGCGTTCAGGCGCTTGATGAGAGACGAGGATTTGGCAGCACCGCAGCCGATGTTAAACGTCCAGCTGACTAGAGCACCGTATTGGTTGGTGTTCAGGTGGACATTGGAGCCGGTACCAAGAGTGATGCATTGCTGGGCGGGCTGTGGAGGGAAAGAAGAAGCTAATTAGACGGTCTGCTTGGTTTGGGTATAACTGAAGGACGGTATGTGGGTATGTACGTACGGTAATGTCACTCTTAAGAAGTTGAGTGCCAGTATCTTCATTCAAGGGAAACGGGAACTGGACTTCGGAGCAGCCACTGTTCTGGCATTTGTGCCCATACCCGACCGTGGGTAGGCCAACGGGGTCGGGCTCTAGATGTTAAGTCAATCAGTCAGAATGTATATCTTTTTCACTTGCACATGACGGCTTCTAATGATGTTGAGCACGTACTGGGCGACGGCTCAAAGCCTTCAGAACTCCGAATCAATTGAACGGTAGCATCATTAACCGGGGGGCCGGTACAGGCGCGACGCTCTGGGGCAGCGAGAACTGTAGCCGTGAGGAGAAGTATGCTTGAGTGGAAGAGTCGGACCATTTTGAGAAAACTGTGTGAATAAAATCATGTGTATTTTCCCTGTGACTTGTTCAGTTGAGACTGTATGGAGAGCCAGAATGGACATTGCGAAAGAATCGCCCTGAACTATATACCCGCGAGAGATGGCCAACAAGGGCTATACGGCCCATGCGAGACAGGAACTGCGTCGCTCGCAATGGGCAATATGGAACCATTGACGCAATGGCTATCCAAATGCGAACGGTGATCGACATAAGGGACCAGTTTAGAAGCCGCTCCACCAACGAAGTCGATCACGAATGTACCAATGCGAGAAACACGAGCCATATCAGGAACGAGAAACTGAGCTAGTGGGCCAGTCAGCTGGCACGGAGAGTAGCCTCAGCCCAGTTCGAACTTGTTGTGTCTTAATGCTCCCTTGAGATGGCTTCTATTAGTCGACTGTTAAAGCTTTTTGTGCCTTTCGTTTCACGTGATGTTTAACATGGAGATAATCGCTCGGTGAGCCGGTTCAGATGACGCAAGGCAACTATTCATCTCATCGCCCTGAAGATAACACAGCAAGTGTTCATAGGTAGTAAATAAAAAAATTAAAAATTAAAAATTAAAAACCACTACAAAATTTAATTTTTTTTTTAGAAATTAATTTATATAAACTATGTATATAAACTAATTCGCGCACAAGTATAAAGGTGACAGCTGATCTTGTTGAGCTCCGAGTCTGAAATCAGGAAGACGTAGACGTGGCAACACAATTCGTATAGCCTGTCGCCCAGATCGGCTCAATTTTGGACAGAAGAGCCATGTGACGAGTGAGCTTAAGATATGGCCGACCAATTGATTGTTGATCAACATTGAGTCTGGCTGATCGCCTGTGTTCTCTCCCAATCCCTGTCCAATCTCCCATCATCCCCCATCATCCGGACGACGTTGCAGAATACAGTTCATTGCTCCTGCGACACGCAGCGAACGCTTTGTTGGATCTCCGGGTGCAGCTGCGGCCCCACCAATCGGAACCCTTTAGACAACAGCAGTCCGTGTGCCCCCCCATGTCATGCGTCTGCCGCAATCAGGCAGCGTTTGATTGAACCTTTTGCCATCGATCGGTCACTGCGGCCGGGACCTGCTTGCCTGCCAACTGCGACCTGCTAATTAGCTAACGGCGCGACTGCTAACTAACGGCCTGCAACCTGCAGTTTGCACCAAAGCTTGTTGACCCGATCGTCTGCTGCCATTCCCTTGGATGCCGTCTCAGCCACCATCAACATTTCGTCAACCTCCCCTCCCACAATCCAGACACCAAAACGTGTCTGTTCCTACCCACGCAACACCCATCACCGCGCGTGTACGCCACAATTATGACTCGTACGCTCGTCTACTCCCTGGCCTTGGTGGCCTTTGTGGCCTGTAAGTGACCTATTATTTTCTTTTCCTTGATCTGATCTGGTTCGCGAGCGGACGACACGAGTTGCCCACGGTGTCGCCCCGCAAGCTGACCCATGACGTACTCGATCTTCATAATACTCAACGAAAGATGCTCTTAAAAATGGACTTCTGTATAAGAGAGTTCCTGATATTTCGAGAGCTGTACTTGCGCAGATTGACTTGCCATTACCAACGCGACAATGAGTCAGCATGCTAACAGAACGCACAGCGACCGCCATGATCGTAGCATCCATCGCTCAAACAGACTGGATTTTTTACTACGTCAGAACTCCGAAAGGCGACACCGTCACGGTACATGTTGGGCTGCATGAGCGCTGCTTCAGCACACACGATCCGCCCTGTAAACCATATCCTCCACCCCAAATGTGCGAAGGAACAACGGGTCAATGGTTTTGTTCCGTGTGGAAAACCGTTGGGTTCCTGGCTACCTTCTCCACCATTCTCTGTCTGGCGGGTTTGGTCTGTTTTTTGGTGGTTATAAAGGGTGGCAAATACAGGCGAGAGACTGGCTGGCCTCTAATCAGTGGCATGCTCACACTGGTTGCGCTGATTCAGTTTGCCGTCCTCATTGCAGTGTGGTATCTGTATGAACACGACGACCAATTTACCATTCCCGGTTGGCACCTAGGCGCCTCTTGGGACATCAGTCTTGCTAGTGCGATCCTGTCCCTAGCTACGGCTGTTGGCCTGACCGTATCAGCTTACTTATTACCTCCTGAAGAAGGCTATGAATTTCTGGAGGACGACGTTGATGCCTGAAACGCCATCGGATTGTATTGATACATACCACGACAATGATGAACCCGTGATTTTTGGATTTCAACAGCCTGGAAGAGTTTGTTAATAAGTGTACATATCATTGCACCACACAATTGCTTCGAAGCGAGTCGAACGGATTGCGGCGTTACTGCGTTAATAACACCCCCACGATGAGGCGGCGCTCCTGGTCATTAATTTATTATATTAGCTTAGCGAGATAAATGGCTACTTTTCTTATGATGCACGTTGTAGAGGGCCATAATGCCCAGCCATGGCTGCGGATTACCTGGATGCACATTCATACACCATCTCTGTAATGTGATATCAGAGGTCTTGATGCGTTTCTCTGATCATATAAATGATTGCAATCTCTAAGCATGCACAGCCCCCACAGCAATTTGTGTTTGGTACGATGGCCTCGAAGTCGGGAGCAAAATCGGTGGACTAACATGCAAAGGCGTAGTAGCTATACCATTCCCCAAACCGTGTGGAGAATCAAGAGTGAACAGTGGGCATTTGCTCACTATTGTACTGCGTCAACGATTACAGCCTTACAAGGCTCGCACCTGTAGGTAGCTCTCGCCAGCCACAAGAGCGTCACGGTATGAAAGCGGAATTCAGTCCGGCTATCAGAAGTTGAAGTTCGTAGCTAGATCGGAGGTCCCCGTGATAAGATTCGGTCACACAACTACACCCCGCTGTGGAGGAGGCCGACGCGGGGTGAAGTGCCCATAAACCATCTCTCACGACTGCCCATCTTGACAGACTTGATCTACATAAAATATAACCGACGGTAGTTCTTCCACAGCCAAAAGCAAACATTGGTCATTTTCAAATAGCAGAAGGGTACGGGACGACAAATAAAAACAGGCCCCCTCACCCTCCCCCTAACCATTGCAGCTGCAGCAAGAGGTGTATTCAAAACCATGGACGCCGCTCCCGGCCTCACTCCCGAACAGCTCTCATCCTTCCACAGAGACGGCTACCTTGTCATCCGCAATGCTCTGCAACCCCAGACTGTGGCATCGCTTCTCGCGGAAACAGCCTCCCTTCTCGCCAACTTCTCACTGAAGGACCACCCGCTCACACGCTTCTCCACGGGCCAAACGTCGGAACACGTCGGCGACGACTACTTCCTCACATCGGGCGACAAGATCCGCTTCTTCTTCGAGGAAGACGCCTTTGACCCCAGCGGCGGCCTGGCCAAACCTAAAGAAAAGGCCGTGAACAAGATCGGCCACGCTCTGCACGCTCTGTCGCCCCCGTTTGCGCGGCTCATTGACCATGCCGCCCTCCAGGCAAGAGGTGAGGTGTCGCCCGCGAGCGTCGCCCGGTCGCTGGGGTACACGGATCCGCGATGTCTCCAGAGCATGATCATCTGCAAGCAGCCCGAGATAGGGGGTGCGGTCCCGCCCCATCAGGACTCTACGTTCTTGTATACGGATCCGCCGTCCGCAACGGGGTTCTGGTACGCCCTGGAGGATGCTACCCTCGAGAACGGCTGCCTGAGCTTCCTGCCGGGCAGTCATGAGTGGGCGCCGGTAGAGACGAGGCTGGTCAGGAGGGAAGGCGGGCTGGGGACGGAGATGGTGGACAATCATGGGAGTAGGTTCCCTGCTGGGACGGGGGAGACGACGAACAAGAAGGCTGCTGAGGATGGTGCCAGGGGAGGATATGTTCCTGGAGAGGTAAAGGCGGGGGACTTGGTGCTTATTCACGGTAATTTGCTGCACAAAAGCGAGAGGAATACGAGCCTGAGGGGCAGGATTATTTACACGTTTCATATCATTGAGGGGGAGGGAACGAAGTACGATGAGAGGAATTGGCTGCAGCCTCCGGACGGGGGTTTCACGAAACTGCGTTCGTAGGTGTCGGGTCGGGGGCTGTCAATGGTTGCTCTGAAGCAACAGATTATTCTTGCATGCTGTCAACGTATGATTTCCAGGTAAACGGGAGGAAGATGAGTCGTGAAGTGGAAAATGTTGCGTGAAAAGGAAACTGGTGTCGTAATTTGCATTGCTGCTTCTAAACTAAACTCTTCCAACACATGACTTCCCCTTATACACAAAAATGGCCCGGCCTGGCCTTTGGGTATCTATCTATTGCCCACCGGTGGCGATGTAAATGCCAAATAGGTACTCCGTACAGTCTAAAGTACACTAACAACCTTTTCGAAAAGAATCCATCTCATACATCTCGCGGGGATAGTCCGCATCTCTTACACATCTAATCGTCATCGTCGGCACTGTCATCATCAGAGTCCGACTCATCTGCGGACGACGAGGAGGACGACGACGAACTGCTCGACGACTCATAGCCACCCTCGTCCTGAGCATTGACTTCATCAACGTCGTTATCATCGTCATCCTCAGAATCGTCAGAATCGTCAGAATCATCTGATGAGCTAGAGTCGGAGTCGGAGTCGGAGTCAGAATCCGACCCCGAGCTGCTGCTGCTGTCGTCTACGTTCACACGGAGCTTGCGTCGACGCTTAGCCGAGCCGTCGTTGAGCCTGACTTGATTATTACCATCAGTTCTCATGGTGACATGGTTATCACTTGTGGTGAGCGTATTATCCGTATCTTGCGTCGCCTGGCTAGCGTCGGTCTGTTCGCTGTCTGACAACTCGTCGATGATAATCTCTGCCCGCATGCGCTTCACAACACGGCGGATAATGACGTCACCCGCGTCAGATGAGGCGATGAATTCCACTTCATCATAACCTTTTCGTTTTTGGCCAAGACGTTGTGCACGAAGCAGGTCGCATAGTAAAGTTTCATAGGACTGTTGCTTGCTCTCGAGATCTTTTGTACCCGACGGGAACCCCGATTGGCCGTCGGCAATATCTTTTGTTCTTATTTCCATAGCAGTCTCGTGCAGCCTCGTCCTCACAAAACCTTTCAAGTCGCGTATATACTCATAAAATGTATCGATATTGGACGTGGGGATATCATCGGCGTCGAATACCCGCTTTATGAGTAGGGATTGGAGGTTCTTGTTGAACTTCCAGTTCTCACGAGACGATTTCCACTGTTTGAGATAATCAAGAGCAGGCTTGATATCCGCAGGAGCAACAGGTGGTGCTTGCTTCTTGGCAGGGCCCTTGATCTTCTTTGGTTTGGGAGATTTGCTCAAGTCGTTTGATCCGTGGGCGTTTGCGGATTTCGTAGGAGTATCGCCAAATGTGACAGACTTCTTCTTCTTCAGGTTTGGATTGGTATAAGGACTCTGATGAGATTGACTTTCCCTTCGAGGCTTTTTAACAGCAAGGGCAGATGGCGGGGCTTCAATTTTTCGTTTGCTCGACTGGGCTTCGCGCTGGGTGCTGCTTGGATGCCCAACGACCGGCCCTGTACCAATTGGAGACTCTGGTGCACCACCAGGCGGCTTGAGCTTTAAGCCCAACCGCTTCCATGCCGGCACCTGTTGTGCGGTTGCGCTTTGAGACGACGTCATCTTGAATCAGGTCCAAATCCGAACAGCGTTTGAGTGATTTGGCTGTTTTGGTTGGTGTGATAGCAGGAATGGAGGCCGAATCGAAAGGAACCGGGCACGGGAGTTTTTGACGCCGGAGGAAAATTTTCGGACGGTCACCAACACACCACTTTTGCTTTTTCTGGTCTGTCCTGGCGGTTCATACACAAATCGCAGGCTCCTGGTTTTATTGACTGAAACAATTGTATTCAAGCTTGAACAAGACTGGGACTGGTTGTTCTTGTTAAAGAGTTGAAAGGCTTGGTTTGGTATCCTGCCAGATCCTTCGACTTTTTTCTGGGTCCGGCCAAGACCCTGGTCCTTTTGCAACAGCCCCTCGTGTGTCGTCGTCTGCGCAAGTGGGCAGACTGGACATACGCACGTGCTAATTAAAGCATCTCGCCTTTCTCGAGCCCGGCCCCAAAGACCCAAAATATTTATAAAATGTGCTCAGAATATGCGCCACGACTTGACATTTGAGTCACACAATGCCACGACTGGTGATAGCGCACTGGTTGTTAGGTTGGGCAGCAAAGCATTGCGATGGTGCTGCATAAGCGGAGTGGAAACAACTTGAAGAGTCCCCACTGATGCGTGGCTCTGTCCCGTGAGCATGAGTCTTCCAGAATTCTTGCTGCCTGAGGCTTCAACAACAGCCTCTAAGGCAACAACTCAGCCTTGCTGCTCGCAAGCTTCCGTTGCCTCGTGCGGGTCCATCCAGGCAAGCTCATGCTAACGTAACGCGTTTGAGTTGTCCGACCGCAGCTACCATCACCGCCATCAATTCCAGCTCGCCCGTCATCGCCCTAGCCTGTCACCGATTCTAAGCTTTCTCTGAGTAGTCAATCATCATAATCTCTCGTTTTGCCCGTCACAGGGCCGTCACTTTGTCACAATGTCTGGTAGGTTGTCGTGCTGAGGAGCCCATGCTTGCTCCTCAATAGGAGATACGAATGCTGAAACTGACATCTACAACTTTCCCAGCCAGCGCATATGACCGACACATTACCATTTTCTCCGACAATGGTCGACTATATCAAGTCGGTACGTTCATTAGACATTCTGACAGCTGAAACTCGGCGCACAGTGCGGCTGGATGGACGTTCCATCATGCGATAAGAGGCCAGCTCGCTGACCTTCACAGAGTATGCCTTCAAGGCCATCACAGCCGCAAACATCATGTCAGTAGGCGTGCGGGGAAAGGACTGCGCTGTGGTACTGTCGCAGAAGAAGGTGCCTGTAAGATTTGCAATTCTTTCTTGTGATGTGGTTTCAAGTGGTTGGTGTGCTAAAAACATTGCAGGACAAGCTCATCGACCCTTCTTCAGTATCCCACATCTTCCAGATCTCACCATCAGTGGGTTGCGTAATCACTGGCTCCATTGCTGATGCTAGAGCCTTCGCCCAACGAGCTCAGGGTGAAGCCGCCGAGTTCCGATACAAATTTGGCTATGAGATGCCCGCCGATGTGCTCGCCAAGAGACTGGCCAACATTAGCCAGGTTTACACACAGAGAGTACGTAACGATATCAAGAAGTAACTGTAGGAGGAGTCCAGCTAACTCCCGAAAGGCTTACATGCGCCCATATGGTGTTGCCACCACAATCATTGCCCTCGATTCCGAAGTCGGTCCGCAACTATACAAGTGCGACCCGGCAGGATATTATATTGGGTACAAGGGCACCGCCGCTGGTCCCAAGCAGCAAGAAGCGCTGAATCATCTGGAGAAAAAGCTCCGTAACAAGGACCATGCCGAAGGCACTTGGGAGGATGTCGTCGAGCTCGCCATCACGACACTGAGCACAGTTCTCAGCATGGATTTCAAGAAGGGAGAAATCGAGATTGGCATTTGTGGAGGGCCTCGCGCCGACGGCAAGGAAGGCACTGACCCTGCGTTCCGAATGCTCAGTGAGGAGGAGATTGACGACAGATTACAGGCTATTGCGGAGAAGGACTAGGCGTGACGGCATTACAAGTTGGTGATGTGTACACTATGTTTGCAATAGAGTCGAAACAAAGATTTGAGAATGGCTCAGCTCGTAGTAGTGGAAACGAAGGGTGATGCAACAGTCGACCAAAGCGAATAAACTTCTCAAGGTAAGCCGTTGCTCATTATCGAGCGGAGCATCCATCACATCATCCCAGCAAGGGAGTGTTATGGCCTAGAGCGTGTGTCGAATACCATTTGACCCAGCTCCGTAACAGACAGACGTCTTTGACGCCCGGCTTTGAGGGTTACAACGACACATGGACTGCGATTAGACTGATTTGATCGATATGTTCAGGACGGAGATGTAAACATGATGCCGTAAGAAAGCCCAAATATCCCCTACAATAAATAGCCTAATGTCCAAACAAAAGCGCTTTAGAATGATATCAGCCTAGTTTCTAGCGTCACGATCATCTTGATCATGTTAATTTTCGTTTTTCCGAAATTGCATGACGATTTGTACGTGGACGGTGTAGGGTAGTCGGCGAGCTCCGACATAGTGCAAGAAACGCAGCACCTTACGACAACTACCCTATCGCTATTTCTGGTTTGAGAATACTGAAAGGCTTCCTTGCTTGCTTGATAGGGCCGGCGCATTTGGTTTTTATTTTATTTTATTTTTTTCTCTAAAAGTAATCTGTGTCACAGACTACCGATTGCTCGATATTACGTATTAGTAGTGCGGCCAACACAGCTTCAGCGGTTTCGGCAATATCCTCCATATCCGAGTGCCTCGTTCCGTTGCCCATACATATGTCGTGCCTATAAGATTGTTGATGACGACTAGTCATGGTTTATCATCATTCCAGTTTCTCACATATGAACTGCAGGTCGAGTCCTGCTCCGCCCGCCCTCATGGACAACAGGAATGGTACACGAACTGTCGAGGTTCATCTCAGCATGGCTCGCTACTGGCTACATGTACTACAAATCACGGGGCCGCGGAACACTCCTCGGTGTTAATGACCTCGCTGCGCCGCAGAAATGACTGACTAGTCGAGGTTTGATGAAACGGCACTGTCTATCGTTGTGCTTGTTCACTTGCCCCTTCGTTGTAAATTTGACAATCAAGCCATTCTTGGAACCAATGGAGGCATTACTTCCATACGGCTTACAGAAGAATCATGTTTCTCTTGTGTGCGATCAATGATATGAGGAGTGGGCGGCTAGTTGATTGTTCGTTTCTTGCTGGTTCCGAAATTGCGTGGTGCACTCTGTGTAGGGTAGGCCTCTTGCATGATGACGGGAGCTGGATTCACGAGCAGTAACTGCAAGTCGATGACGGACAGCACATATACGGGGTGATTGGCGACGAGGAATGACTGAAATGCTTGTTTTCATGACAGGTTTTATCCCCAGATGGCGTGTCGTGAGCACGTAGACTGTCCCGTGAACAGACGGTGCAGCCATCCAGCCAAATCACGGTGTCTGCTATCTATTACAGGTTCACTGTACTCCGTACTTAACTCGAGATAATTAAAAAAAAAAAAAAAACCAAGCATGTACTGCTCTCGTACGGCGTACGGTCCAACAACGAACTGCCCGGCTCGTAGCTCTCTATTCTGTCCCTGTCAAGCTGCCTGGACAAAAGGCCCCCATGGTACTCCGTACATCCAAGAGCATGCTGTGCTGATCATTTGGGCCGTTTTCAAAAATGCTCCCTCCCCTTGCCAAGGACCCATAGTCAAAACGACGACTAACACAACCGCATAACTATGTAATTGCATCAAACGAGCAGCATTCAGCCGTTGACGTAGGGAGATATTTCCATCGTCCCAATGCGTGCCCCCAGCCTGGGCCAGCGGCCAATAAAAGCTGCTCACCCAGCAAGTTGAGGCCAAAAATGGCTGGCTGCATGCCTTTTCCAGCTCCTCCCCTGCCGCCGCTCCATTCCCGAATGGTAGTTAGCCATCCCCTTGCTCTTTTCTCCCGGCGGCGTGGCTGGCGCTGCCGGGTCGAGACAGACGGCCTCCCACGCGCCAAGGCAAGCCAAACGGCTGGCGTCTGCGGCACAGCCTCAGCCCTGCCGAGCCTATTGCCTATGCAGCAGCTAGCGCTAGGTAACCTGTGATGCCAGGAAATTGTTTGATGCACTTGAGAGAGAACAAGAGGGGCAAAAAAAAATACTGTCCGACGGAAGTCATCGCTAGCCCTTTGCTAGTGAATTTCCTGCGCAACTAACTACCGACCCCCCCGTCCGTTTAAGCAAAAATCTTTACTTCGCACGGAATTCTCGTGCATCCATTCGCTCGTTCATTCGGAAGGGACGTCGTGAAAGCCGTCTTCTAAACTCCCCCCCCGGCGGAACCTGATTGGACGGGCGACGCCGACCACCCGCAGGCTGGACCCGTCACTACCGTCACTACTGTACAACAAATATGGTACTCGGTGCTCCGCACAATACTAGTACGTGAAAGCGATCCAACACGCACCGCAGAGATGGCGTTCAATTTCTTCCAGCTGGACAGGGATCATACATATCACTTGCGACCCAGGCTACGGAGCATAACTACACACAGACAAGTTCGTCCGTCCCGAGTGCGGTTGCGCGCCCCTGTGTGACGTTCCGTGTCTCTTGCATGATGTGATATGCACATGGGGGCGTGAGCATGCACGAGAGGCTTTCCGCGAGACAATCCGCCTTGGTCCTTCCCAGCAAGGCGTATTATTCTATCACAAATACGGAGTATACATCATACTAGTACGGAGTATGTATCTGAATCATGGGATGCGTTTTGGTCGATCCTTGCAGAGCACTATGCAGGACCCGTCTTCTCATTTGGGGGCTTTTCGCCAATGGCGAGGACCGGACCAGGGGTGGGAGAGAGAGAGAGAGAGAAAAGCAGATATCCCAAGAAAGAGACAACACCAAATGCCGTAGGACTCTAAAATACGGAGCAGCAGAGCTGCAGAGAAGAGGAAAGGAGTGGCCCGCCTCTCCTTCACTTGGAATTCACCTGACCCTGACCCTGATTGACCACGGCCCTACTCTAGTCCAGCCCTGACCCTGTCTGCTGGTCGGCCCGGAATCATGGCAGATGCAATGGAGGACTCTCGATGCGCGTCGTCTCATTTGCTGGACATTGCTTGACCGCCCTGTGAGATCGCTTAGCGAGTGCGGCATCGTGGCACTGCGATGGGTTGATGATGGGGGCACATTGTTGGCGGGGTTCAGGACGGAGCGATTGGACATGTTGTTTACAAGAGGGGGAGAGACTTAGAAAAAGAAGCAAAAACATCTAATCCTATGTTGGCCTGCACGATGGTTTGGAAGACATTCCCGCCTACGCATCTAGTTGCACCCTGCAACTGCGTATAATGGTATCTGCACTCCTTATATGTATGATCCACAGCTCATATTCCGCTGCCCCGGTCCTGGGAACGGCGGGCAGTATTTACATGGCAACCAACTACGGAGTAGACCAAATCTCATCTCTCAACCCTCGATTCGGTGTTAATATCTGGCTGTCTTATTACTCCGTACTTGGTCCTACATCCCGGGTCCTCTCAGGTACTACTGGTATTCCGTTCTGCCCCCCTCTGGCGCAGGGAGTGCGTTGCACCAGACTTCCGTACGGAGTACTTCGTGCCAATATGCACACGTCCAGTCAACGCCGCTCACAATCTTCTGCACTGACTGACTGAGTCACTTGATGCCAAGCCCGACATAGCGTCCGCAAATAGCAAACCACGTGTACGCCGTGCAGTAAGGGACAGTTATGCAGAGTGCAGCGCGCGTGGGGAGGCTGTGCTCGCATCTCTCCGGTCCATTGTTGGGTGCCTGGCTTGCTTTGCCCATCTAATAAGGAACGAGGCAAAGCCACCACCACCCTTAAATCTAAAGTGGGGCCGATGCAGCAACGCGCGACCCGCCACATCGACTTTGTGCTTTCTCCACAGTCGAACCCCCCTTCGTACCCTTCGTACCCTTCCCACAGTAACCTCATACCTCGCATTCCGTCATCTCCGACGTCAACATCAACCCTCTCGTCTCAACCCGCCAAGCCAACCACCAAACTACCGCTCGATACCGTCCAATTCTTCCCGCCAACACGCTCCACCATTCCCTCTCCTCCCCCTCCCCCTCCGCTGAGCCACTCCGTATTCCCATCATCTCGTGCACCATCTACGTCCAATGGCCCAACCAATCACAGCTGCCGATCCCAAACCTCCCATTATCAACTACGTCCTCAGCTTCATTCTCGTCGGGCTAGCCTGGGGCCTTACGACACCCTTCATCCGCCGCGCTGCCAGGTCTCATCAGCCACCTCCCCATGCTGTTCTGGAGACACCCTCCGTCAAGGACCATTTGCTCCGCAGCAAGCTGTACGGCGCGTTTTTCTCTGTCATCGACCTCCTGCGGAACCCGAGATATGCTGTGCCATTGTTGTTGAACCTCACTGGCAGTATATGGTTCTTTCTTCTTATTGGACAGGCTGGTATGTTGGGTTTCATTACCATCATCTTGTTCTTCGCACATCTGCACCGCCTGAGATTCTGTTTGACGTATCATATTGAATTCGAGCATCTAAATTTCAATTTGTCTCAGGTGAATAAACTGCGTTGTAGAGATTTGCTAATACGACATGGATCTTAGAACTTAGCTTGACTGTCCCTATTGTGAATACAATGGCTTTTCTCTTCACCGTGCTAGGAGAATGGTGGGTTGAGGGCAAAGTCATTAGCAGAGGTGAGCTTCAGTATCACAAGTCTCGTACATCTGCCTGTACTGACAAAATTAAGATACCGGCGTGGGTATGCTGTTCTCTCTAGTTGGAATCGCGTTGTGTGTCCAAAGCAAGTCTTGACCAGCCCAACTGCTGAATTCGTGTTTTTAAGAAGAGAATCATCATCCATAGATTATACAATGGTACCAATATAAACAGCATCCTTGTACTTCATACACCCATTCCTAGTGCCCGTGTGTCTAGTTTGTCATGATTCCTTTCTATCCAGTATTGATGGCCAGCATCGCAAATGAGAAAATCCGCCACATATTCTTCAGTTTGATTGCACCGGGCAATGTGACCAACGAAAGCAGCAAAACTTTTGTCCGTGCCCATGCTCCGTCTATACGTTACTCCTAAATTGTCAAATGTAACGGAAAATAGCAATCCCCTGGCATTGTCGAAAAGTGGCCAGCACCTTCCCCCATGTCATGGATGTTTTGTCTATGTGTACACTAACAGTATCAAATCCTCATACGACATAATATATTCAAACAGTTCCTGTCCGTCCCCTGGTTGGTTCTCGTTTCGTCGTGAAGATACTTTCAAATTGGACCGCCGTATCAATTTGCGTCTCTCCACAGGTGTTGTAAGCTCATGAACGTCCAGATTGTTCAAATGTGTGCAGTATTAGATGAATTTGATTTAGCGGCTTCGACGTGCTCGCAGCCACCGCTGAACGCTTCTAAGACTTGGATCCTCAGCTACCCAACGTCCAAGTACATGGTCGGAAGCTGCTAGTTCGGTGTAGACGTTTTCGTCGGTAATCGAAGCAAGTTCCTACTATCCGTTAGAACACCAATCCTTGGACACTTGGTCGTTGAAGTGAGAGGGACGTTAAATATCACGTACGGCTTGTAATTGACGATCGCAAGCCTGCAATTGGGATTGAACAGCGGGATACGGTCTCTGTCCCTGGAGAATCATGTCTCGATATTCTATCCAGCGTTGGGCTGCGCTTTGTTTCATGTATATTTTTTGTCCCTCATGACGCCGGGAAAAGGCATCCAGGAGAACTCTGCGCTATAGTTAGTAGTTGTAATTGTATTCGAGTATGGGGCCAAGGCTGGATTGTATGGAAGGGGGGGCAAGACGATAATAGACTTGACACGGCACAATATTGGAGTGAGACCTACTGCTTCAGCTCTGCCTTCATCTGCTCTCTCTCCCCACCGTCTGTCACTGGTACCCGAGTATCTGCAGCACACTCCAAGATATGATGGCCATCGATGGCACATTGTCGTAAAGTTGCCCAGCCTTCCGTGTAATAGTCTTCTGGGTTGACTGCCTCTGCTGGCGCAGATGTGATGTAGTATTGTAGTGTGCGAAAGTCTGAGAGGATCTCCGCCACTCGGGCTGTGCGACATTCGTTCACTATAAAGGTGTCAGGTTTAGAGAACTATGGCATGCAATGCATTTCTTGAGTACGTTTTGGATTGAGCTCTATAAGAACCCAGGCTAGGTGGGAGGTATTTTGAGTGTGGGTGGGGGGTTGATGTGAGGCAATCCGCTGTGCTCCGTACAAGAAATGCCAATAACTTACGTCCGTCCATGATGTCGTAGTTTGTGGTAGCTTGGTAGAAGAGAGGAGACTCATGGGGAGATACCAAGGTACCAAAATCAGGAATTTGAGCGGACATTATGATAATTAAGAAATATACAGTCGGAGTATAGTGGATCTGTGAAGATGGCGCTCATGAAAGTATACGAGCATAATCTCATGAACAACGCCGAGAAATGAGCCGAACCGGCCGGCCTTTTATTAAAATTTGGAAGATTTAGAGACAAAGAATTAAGACAGGGAAAAAAAGAAGCATCGACGCAAATTAGATCGCAAGGTAGAGCATGCTCAATGGCGTATTCAGTTGGCGGGCGTATCCGATACAACGGGCTTGAGATTTTGTGGTAGGTCGATACGGGGCACCCAACCCGGGAGCCAAGCCGCCCTGTGCATCATGATCCTCCCATAGCCCTGGTGGAGGAATCCTTTTTTTGGACTGCTATCCAACGGGATGGCTCAGCTGCATCTGAAATCTCTGCGCCGGTCTGCCGAAATGGGCTAGCGATGAAGTGTTGGGCTGGCAGCGTATCATTGCGCCTGCGATCAAGTGGGTCGTTAGGACATGGCGGCCCTGAGCATCCACAACCGCCGCGAAAACAGACGTCTAGGCTGGACTCGATAGTCAGCTCGTACAAGGCAGAGTCTGGAACCAATAATATGGAGGACCGCCCATGGGCAAAACGTGCCTGTCATGAACGCATCGGTCAATATGATCATATGCAGGCTTTTGCAAGCTCAAAGCTGGACCATATAACCCAGCTGTGGTCTGGCAGCCTTGCCATCCAACGAGAGCCTCGCGTTGGCCCAACCAGGCTGCATTGTCTCTGTCTCTCCCGCAGCCCCTATCCTTTTTCTTCCATTGTTGAGATTGCTAATCAGGGAATGATTGTGAATACCATGGGCTGTGACGGGATGCGCTAGATGGGTGGCGACAATGACGGACTATCGACAACAAATCGTGTCGACATGATCGAGGTATGACACGACCCGAGAGACTCCTGAAGCACGTAGTAGCATCTCGCGGCCACACCGGGGTTCGGACCCCTGGCACTGGATATGTGAAGTACAGTTGCAAGGAGGTCGGTCGTCGCTGGCCAATGGCCGTCTCTGCCCCAAGCCGGGATTCAATCTTTGGCACACACAGCCAGCGCCACTGCAGCAATATTAGCACTTCCGGGGAGGAGGCGGCGGCGAAGACTTGTCTCTTAGTAGCACCGGCCAGTCTGCGGGGGCGATGTGGCAGCCATAACTATTCCGTACGGAGTACAGAGGGACTAGCTACAGGGGGTGGCCGAAAACATCACTGCTCGTTGACGTCCGCCGCGGATGCTAGTCACTCGATCAATGCCGACCACGTCACTACGCCGTGCGGGACAATAGCCTACAAAATGTCAGTACATGACTAACTACGGAGTAACTAACTAGTTAGCTAGTTAACTAATGGGGGGCGGGACGAACCTTTAGCTAGACAATGGCGGTGGATTTGCCCGAATGGGAAAAACGTGCATCTGTGGAGGCGGCATGCGTCTAAGACAGTGTGAGTTCAGCGTCGTTCAGCTGGTTAGCGGCCGACAATTGGACGGTGCCTTTTGTGGAACGGGTTTGGCGAGGCCAGAGACGGTAAGAGCCACCAGCCACCAGAACCGCCAACGAACGGGTGCGACATGCGTTAGGGGGCTGCTCTTTCCGTTGTGCTTCAAGTCTGTCTTGGACGCGTACTGGCCGCAGTCGACGTGCCTCCTGTCACGAATTTCAGCGCTTCTGCCGTTCCTTGGCCTGCCGTTCTCTCTATTCTGCCGCTGTACTGCGAGGCGTCCTCATGGATGTTATGGTTGTGTTTGGGACTTGCCAAATCATGTTTTTCAGAAGTCAGGCTCCGCGGACGCCGCACACCATGAAATGCAAGGGCACACGCGCTCCTCTTACCTAGACGAACAGGGTGAACATCAATGCGTTTCTTCAACTTGTTCGACGTCTCTGAATAGTTGGCCGCCACACTTTATACGGAAGTTACACGCTGGAAGTACTACTGCTTCCATACCTCGCCCCAGGCCAGAAGGCGAAACCGCCACTCCCGCCCCATGCCCTATTTAGCGGTTTCATCGAGATCGTGGCCAAACAACCATTCCGGCCCAGGCTAGTGACCATCCGATTGGCCATTTCGCGCCTATTTCGTCCTTGCGTACCAGGATGGGACCGGGGAATATAGCCACATTCTTTGTCCACCTCTATCATCGCACTGCAGAGCCGATTGCCGAGCTGCTGCAGAACAACGAGATGCCAATCTTCCGCAATTCAAGATCCGGCTCGGTTGTGGACCCATAAATTACAGGTACCCATCTGTTCAACCAGAGTCGTAGATCAGATGAAACCCTATCAGGCCCTCGGGAATCCCCATTTTCCTAGGAAGCTGGATGGTCGAATCTAGCTGTAACCCTTGGCAACCAACAATAGAACATGATGTTGAAGCTACGGAGTCCTTGCTCCTGGTGACTCGCGTGATATCAAGTAACGTTTAAACACGGTCTCGTGAGCTTTGCTTTGCAAATTGCCCAGTGGCTACAGTTCACGCTGGCGCTCAAAAATAGCTACAATGATTGTCTCCGCCTGAAATCTGCCCTCCCTCTTTCATCTCTGTTTTGTGTATGTCACGTATGCTTCTCAGGTTAAGAAGTTGTAGTTTGTGCTGGCTGGTGGTAAAAAAGTCACCCATCGATATAAGGAGGATATTTGATACAACATTTAACATTAATCGGTTGCTTCCGGGCGGGAAAACTTGATCAAAGAGGCCAGAAAAGCTAATGAAAATGATTTAGAATCTGTTTGGTTATGTAAGCAAACTTGTTATATTTAGTACAAACTCAATCAAGTTTTCGAGTAAAATACTATAACCTCCTACGATTAGGTAAATTCCGCCAGCGCGAACAATGTAAATGCAACTTTGTAATATTTCTTAACGCCCTCTGTTTTACATGGCTAAATTGCACGGCAATGCGCATGGCGTACGATCTAAATTCCAGCGCGCCTGGCTATCACTACTGCACTGTGAGATACAAGACGTCTATAATGGTTCGTTTTGCCCCCCCCCCCCCCCCTTGGCTCAGGCTACGGGTCATTTTTGCTTTTTGTGAACTAGAGACAAAGCTTGCGTGCTTATGAAGGCTAAAGACATAATGACATATTATTCAAAGTATTATTTGATCCAGGCACTTTGCATGCTGCAAAATTGGGCTGCAATCAACAAGGCTTTTGGTATGCCATCGAATCCCAAATGTAAGTCTTATTGGCAAAATATGCGGCAAGTTGATCAGAAGTATCCTAGTCTTTCTTATCCAAAGTCATGCACCAGAATTAACCGTTCCAAGTCCTCGAGCTTCTTACTGCAGCAACCACTCCTTTGGAAAGTGCCGTGAAGTTGAATAGCCTGAATAATGGGGACCATGACCTCTCCTGACTCCAAGACGCCTAAATTTCTAGCACACCTGGGTCTACTATATATTGACGCCCTATTATATAGCGTCGTACTGTCCATTGACATTTGATTAGCGAGCAGGAACCTAGTCACAGGCAAAGGAACTCTTTTGTAATCTGCAAGGTGCTGTTTCCTTCGTCGGGTCTGGCATATGAAGCATGCCCCTGCAAGTGCCAACAGTTTTTTGGCTCCCGCGGTTGGATTGAGTTATTCGTTCGTGCCGGATGATACGAGACTGTTTCAGCCAGACCTTTTGTCGACCTCGCCTCGCACCTCAGTCAATCCCATCTTTATAGAGATGAAGAATCACTTGCAGAAGGCTTTAAAGTGTCTCGGCTCCTATTCTCTTTAAGTCGAGGTTTTAGCTAGCTTTGGGATCTAATAAGCAGCAGAGGATTTGGTATATGCATATAAAAGGTCGCAGGGGGTTGAGTTATATAGAGTATGACACAACGGAGTGACGGCAAGGGAGCCTTGACCAACTAGAGTAACGCATCACAACTTTCTTACTATGTCTTACTATAGACAAATCAATACCTTTCTCATCATGATTCAAACACAGCCCCAGCCAGTTATAAAATAGTGCGAAGGAAGAATCTATTTTGACTAAGCGAGTGAGATCTGACTTCCACAAAAGCGGTGAACTTCAGAGAGTTTCTTGCTGAAAGAAGTTTCGTCTTGGGAAGCTATCAATGGATTGAGGTAGAATCAGAAGAGAGTTTGTTGCTGTTGCTGCTGCTGTTGCTGTTGTGTAGTCTGATGAGGTTGAGATGAATGCTCAGAATGAAACAGGCTGGACATGCAAACATATTGACAATATTTTATATTAATTCTTAAAAAAGTATAGCACCTTTACTTTTGGAACTATATTTGTCGGTCGGTCCAAGATGAGCTGTTGGCAGCGCCTTCAAACTTGGCGGACGACTCGTTGCTACACTTGGATATTGCGTGGAAAACTAGAGATACGAGCCGCAATGTAACAGTCGTCAAATCCTTTGAAACTCAGAGCCGATGCAATTCCAGCCTGGGTCACTGATATGAATCATGAAAGCTGCGACCATCATTGCAGCTCAGGATGCTCCGTTCATTGCGAACTTTCAAGGATAGGCGGGCACGATGTGGGCAACTCAACTGCGATTCTACCAGCTGTAGAGGAATTCAATGCTGACCGTGTCCATTTAGCTGCATGATGGCTGTTTCATAGTTTACTTACTCGACTGCGCGCCACAAAACACCAAGCGTTACATGACAACTGTTTCATCAATAAGACACGCATGCTGCTGTTGTTTACTACGCAACGTGCCGAAAAGAAGCAGTGCTTGCACGTGACCATTGCAGACACTTTCGTTCGTGTATGTGAGTAGAGCGTTGGACGCCAGACGACGATTCTGTTGGAATGCCGCCAAGCACAATAGGAAGCACGGAGCCTATCACGTGGTCACCTTTAAGCCACGATATTTATACGCCGATATCGTGCCTTCCACGATGACTTCTTTTCTCCTTCTTAGATAACCTACTTGACTTATTGAATATATTCTATTTTAAAGCAGTTGATCTAGATCATCTGTTGCACACCCTGTGCAACCCACAGATTCACCTCAAAGATGTGTTGAAGTGATTCACATTCACACTCTTTAGGGCAGCATCACAGGCCCATAAAGCCTTTTGCTTTCTTCATTTCGTAGGACCTAGCTTTTAGCTAGTTGTTCATCATCATTATTGATCACCATCTCCTATTTCATCGCATCAGGCTATGAGCCCTGCTCTTTTAAATAAGCATTCAACATAAAGAAGGGGTTCTCTTCCAAAAACGTCAATAAAAGTACAATAACCTTATTTTTTTTTTCCAAAAAGAAAAGGCCCCCCCCCCCCCCCCTTACTAGGCAACTCTCAAGGTCAGCAGGCATGCTGGATATCCTGAATGGATCTACGCTGTACAATGCAGACGATGACACTAAGCATTCTGTTGTTTCCACTATCGTGTGGAAGAATCTATTACCGCGAATACAGAAGAATGTACTCTAGGCGGGATGGATTCTAACTATGACGACGCCCCAATTGATGACGTATATTAAGAATGGTGTGGGTCATCGTCCAGATGTTGCGATTATTGATTTAGTCGATAAATTCCTGGTGTCTAACAGGTCTAACTATGATACGGTACGCAACTGGTTGGATGCTCACCAGAATCTATGGAATAAAATCACGAAAAAGCATAAAATGCCGGAGATCATTTGAGTGAGCCAGAGCCAGGGCCAGAGCCAGGGCCAGAGCAGGAGCCAGAAAGTCTATCCCGACCTGAATGGGTGAAGGCATCTGATTTTAACAAGCCATAAATGAGATGGCATGGAGCTAAGGTTATGATATACGGATTGCAGAAGAAAGACTTTGACATAGTCTACAATTAATCACCGAAGCAAGGAAGGAGGCACTTTATTTGTTTGTTCGGCTGAAGGGCGGTGTTGAGTCATTGACCTCAAAGATGTGTTGATGTGGGTTGCACAGGGTTGTGCAATGATCATGATCATCGGCTTCAAATACAATATATTCAATAATAGTCAAGTCGGTTATCTAAGAAGGAAGGAAAGAAGTCATCGTGGAAGGCACGATATCGGCG